>JASPKP010003737.1:0-2500 GCA_030674155.1 Stramonita haemastoma
TAAAGGTTGAAGAGGATGACGCTGGTGATGTAAAGCTGAAGATGATGGTGATGTAAAATGCTGAAGATGCTGTGATGAAAAATGCTGAAGAAGATGGTGATGTAAATGTTGAAGAGGATGGTGATGGTGATGTAAATGTTGAAGATGAAGTGCTGGTGGTGTAAATGTTGAAGATAATGGTGATTGTGAGTAAATGCTGAAGGGATGGTGATTGTGACGTAAATGTTGAAGGATGGGTGATTGTGACGTAAATGTTGAAGATGATGGTGATGTGGTGTTAATGTTGAAGATGATGGTGATTGTGATGTAAATGCTGAAGATGCTGGAGATATAAAATGGCTGAAGATGAGGGATGTAAATGCTGAAGATGATTGGTGAATGTGAATGCTGAAGATGATGAAGATGTGAATGCTGAAGACGATGGTGATGTAAATGCTGAAGATGATGGTGATGTAAATGCTGAAGATGCTGGTGATGTAAATGCTGAAGATAATGGTGGATGGTGATGTAAATGCTGAAGATGATGGTGAGTAAATGCTGAAGATGATGGTGATAGTAAATGCTGAAGATGATGGATGAAAAGCTGAAGATGATGGTGATTGTAAATGCTGAAGATGATGACGATGAAAATGCTGAAGATGCTGTGATGTAAATGCTGAAGATGCTGGTGATGAAAAGCTGAAGATGCTGTTGATGTAAATGCTGAAGCTGATGGTGATGTAAATGATGAAGATGATGGTGATGTTAAGCTGAAGAGGATGGGTGCTTGTGATGTAAATGCTGAAAGATGAGGTGATGTAAATGCTGAGATGATGGTGTTGGGTTGTAAATGCTGAAGCTGAAGATATGGTGAGTAATCTGAAATGATGGGAAGTAAATGCTGAAGATGAATAGTGATATAAAAATGCTGAAGATGATGGTGATTGCAAATGCTGAAGAGATGGTGATGTAAATGATGAAGAGGATGGTGATGTAAATGCTGATGATGCTAGCGATGTAAATGCGAAGATGCTGATGATGTAAATGTAAGATGATGGTGAGTCGGAAACGTTGGAATAATGGTGATGTAAATGCTGAAGATGATGGTGCTGGTGATGAAATGTTGAAGATGATGTGATGGAAATCGAAGATGATGATTATGGTGATGTAAACGTTGAAGAGGATGGTGATGGGTGTGAAAATGCTGAAGATGATGGGTGATGTAAATGTGGGGGATAAAGGTGATGGTGATGTAAATCAGAAGTGATGGTGATTTAAAATGTTGGAAGAGATTGGGATGGTGATGTAAAATGTTGAATTCTGAAGATTAACTGATGGTGGTGATGTAATGTTGAATTCTGAAGATGATACTGATGGTGATAGTAAGTGCGGAAGGGTGATAATAGAGGAGGATGTAGATGGTAGAACCGTTGAAAGGAGTACTGATGGTTATCAGGATAGGAATACTAATGATGATAAATGATGATGGTTATGATGATGTGATCACTAATGGTGATGATGGTATGATGATTTGGTTACTAAAGGGATGATGGTAACGATGGTGTAGGTGTGAAAAGTGACTGTGGTAATGGTGACTGTGATGAAGACGTTAAAGATGACGATGGAAACAGTGATGAAAGAAGACGAGGATTATGATCGTGACTATTGTGTAGACACTGAAGATGATAAACCGTGACGATGAGAATTATAAAGGTTGAAGAGGAGGATGATAGTGCAGATGACGAAGAGAATGATTTTGACAATGATGACGTAGATGATGACAGTAATGATGGCGATATTGATATACTTGCTGCAGCTGTAGATATGGATAATGACGATGCTGATGGCAGTGATTATATACTTGATAAAAATGAATGATGGCGATGATGTTAACTAGAGGGCATTGAATGTGACTCATGTAATTGCAGAATTGGAAATGATGAATGGATGGAATTGTTTTCTACTATGATGTTTACCTTCCCCCTGCCTCAAACATGTTTTGTATAATGGCCTAAGGCCGATGTACAATAAAACTTTTCAGTGTTCAGTGTTCATGTTCTCTCTCTCTCTCTCTCTCTCTCTCTCTCCTCATCTCTCTCTCTCTCTCTCTCTCTCTCTCTCTCTCTCTCTCTCTCTCTCCCTCTCTCTCCCCTCTCTCTCTCTCTCTCTCCTCTCTCTCTCTCTCTCTCTCCTCTCTCTCTTCCTCTTCTTCTCTCCTCTTCTCTTCTCTCTCTTCTCTCTCCTCTTGTTCTGTCTCTCTAAAGGGCCGAATAAAAAAAAAGTATGTAAATGCATATATGTCACCCTTGAAAAATAAAGAAGATTATTCCTCCCTCTCCATTCCATTCCCAGACAGGACACATAATCCCTACCAGTCCTCTCCTGTGCTTGTACTTTACAGATGTATATCAGAATGACGTCTTACTTAAAATCTCTAACTTTGGGGGGCTAATTCTATGAGAATGGCATCATCTTAAGTTATAAATCCTGTCTTGTTTTTTGGATGTAATGTTAGGTCATG
>JASPKP010003738.1:2500-19147 GCA_030674155.1 Stramonita haemastoma
CAACTAATTCACTCCCACCCCCACCCCCTCCCACCTTGGCAACAGGACTGTAAAACAGGGATGCCAATTAAAAAAAATATCTACTGTCCTCTCTCTCTCTCTCTCTCTCTCTCTCTCTCTTCTCTCTCTCTCCTCTCTCTCTCTCTCTCTCTCACTCTCTCTCTCTTGCTCGCGCACGCACGCGCCCACACACACACACACACACGCACACACACACGTCTAGAACTCACCTGATATTTTCCAAAGGCTGATCAGGGACAAATATCGATCCCCAAAAGCACAAATCGACTGCTCTCCAAAACCTGAATATTCAGTTTCCTTGAATCCGATAGCACATATAGATCTGCTGGGTTTTTAACTGTCGTTTGCACTTGAGAGGTTTTGTTTTGTTTGTTTTTCTCCACGTACAGTTAGTTGTAGAACTAATGGCGACCTGATTCAACGACAATAGGCCAAGAGGTATGTGTTATGGCAAAACAACGCATTCTGATTTTCACCGCACGAGAGCTGCTCTATTTCGTGTAGACTTCGATCGTAACACTACCGACACAGTTTTCACATCAAAAATATGCTGCGACCGGTCACTTATCTTTCCAGGAAAATTGTTCCATGCTAGTTTTCTTTTTTAATAGCATGCATATGTAGGATTATCTCAAGAGGAAGGAATGTGTACTTAAACTTTTAACCTTTTACTGTGATACGGTCGAGTTGAGTTTGTACCACTACAGCAAATTTCGACTAAAGGGAGACAACTGGTTTATGACTAGACTTTATTTTTTTTCACAGAGGTACTGCATTCCAGTTTCCGTTTGGTCTGGCCTTACAAACAACAGGAGCAGGGTGGCAGGTTTGGAAGAATCGTTTACTGAGTCTCTGTTTTAAATAGAGTAAATGGTGAATGCAGTGGGTACCTGTCCTGTTGATTTCAGTATTGAAGAGCTGTGATTGTGGCCTCTATACGATCTCTCTGCCAGTTCTTGTTGGTGTAGATCTATAGTCTTTTGTTAGGCTCAATAGGCGTGTGGTGCACACTATGGCGTGTAGTGTGTGTGTTTGTGTTTCTCTGTGTGTGTGTGTGTGTGTGTGTGTGTGTGTGTGTGTGTGTGTGTGTGTGTGTGTGACAGAGAGAGAGAGAGAGAGAGAGAGAGAGAGAGAGAGAGAGAGAGAGAATTTCGTTCATAAACCAAAACAAACCCACTAGGCGTGTATAGGGGGGAGGGGTGGAACAGAGAGAGAGAGGTTTTATTCACACATCACAAGGCCACTTCGTGTGTGTGTGTGTGTGTGTGTGTGTGTGTGTGTGTGTGTGTGTGTGGTGGTGTGTGTGTGTGTGTGTGTAAGTGCGTGTGTGCGTACATGACAACGCCTTTGCAGTGTTTCTAAATGGAACATATTTTTAAAACATACTTGAAGAATCTGATTTTAAATGCGTTTGTCATGTCATGTCATGTCTGCCTGTGGTCCCTTCTGGGACATAGGCCGCCAACTAGCTGTCTCCAGGCATCTCGGCTCTGGGCTAGGCGTTCCAGTTGTCCCCACGTCTTGCCCATCTTTTTCGCATCTGCATCCAGGTCCCGGCGCCAGGTATTTCTAGGCCGCCCTCTCTTCCTTTTCCCTTGTGGATTCCAGGTGAGAACTTGTCTTGTGATGCTGGATACAGGTTTCCGTAGGGTGTGTCCTATCCATCGCCAACGTCTCTGTAGGATTTCTTTCTCAACAGGCTGTTGTCTGGTTCTTTGCCATAATTCTTCATTACTGATTTTGTCTGGCCAGCGTATCTTGAGGATCTTCCTGAGGCAGGTGTTGATGAAGACCTGGATTTTCTTCATGGTGTGACGGTGTTTCTCCAGGTCTCTGCTCCATACATTAGTATTGGCTTGATAATGGTGTTGAAGAGCCTGGTCTTGGTGGCGATGCTGATGTCGCTTGATCCCCAGACGTTTCTGAGCTGCTTGAAGGCTGCCCTTGCTTTACCGATGCGGGTTCTGACGTCTGTGTCTGTTCCTCCCTGTGTGTCCACGATGCTGCCGAGGTATGTGAAGCTTTCCACCTCTTCCAGCGCTTCTCCTTTGACTGTGATGCGTGTTGCATTGGCTGCATTTGTCTTGAGTACCTTGCTCTTTCCTCTGTTGATGTTGAGGCCCAGTTTAGCTGAGTTCTCCACAACGATGTTGGTCTTTTCCTGCATCTGTTGCTGGGTGTGGGAGAGAAGGGCCAGGTCATCCGCAAAGTCAAGGTCGTCTAGCTGTTTCCAAGGTGTCCATTGGATGCCATTACGTTTCTGGTCCGTTGAGGTTTTCATGACCCAGTCGATGGCCAGCAGGAACAGGAAAGGAGATAGTAAGCATCCTTGCCTTACTCCGGTATCTACTTCAAAGGCGTCGGTGAGCTGTCTGCCATGAACTATTCTGCAGGTCATTCCTTCATATGATTTTCTGATGATGTTGGTGATTTTCTCTGGCACTCCGTAGTGTCTCAGTAGTCTCCAGAGGGTCTGTCTGTCAACGCTGTCGAAAGCCTTCTCATAGTCTATGAAGTTGATGTATAGTGGCGAATTCCATTCCAGGGACTGTTCCAGGGTGATGCGCAGTGTTGCAATCTGATCCGTGCATGATCTTTCCTTTCGGAAGCCAGCTTGTTGGTCACGGAGATGCGGGTCTACTGCGTCCTTCATCCGGTTCAGCAGGATGCGGTTAAACACCTTTCCTGGGATGGACAACAGCGTTATCCCTCTGTAGTTGGAGCAGGAACTGAGGTCGCCTTTCTTGGGGAGTTTGATGAGGTAACCCTCTTTCCATTCTGTTAGTATTTCTTCTTCCTCCCAGATCTTGCCGAAGAGCGGGTAGAGGAGCTCCACACTGGTCTCGACGTCGGCCTTCAGTGTTTCTGCTGGGATGCTGTCAGGTCCTGCAGACTTGCCGTTCTTCAATTGCTTGATGGCGCTGCGGATCTCTTCCTTTGTGGGAGCACTACACTTGATCGGCAGGTCGCTTGCGGCTGTTGGTATCTCTGGTGGGTTTGTAGGTGCTGGTCTGTTGAGTAACTCCTGGAAGTGCTCAATCCACCTGTTTTTCTGTCCTTCGTCATCAGCTATTACTCCTCCGTTCTTGTCTTTTACTGGTCTCTCTGGCTTGGCAAACTTCCCTGATAACTTCTTGATGATGAAGTACAGGTCCTTGGTGCTGTTCTGGTGAGCTGCATCTTCTGCTTCTTTTGCCAATGTCTCCAAGTAGTTTCGCTTATCTGCATTAATGCTTCGCTTTACAACCCTATTTGCTTCTGTGTATTCCTCTTGGGCTTTTTGTTTTTGCTGATCGTGTCCTGCTGCTGTTGACCGCTAATTTCTTTTCTCTTCTTTCTTCTATTTTCTCTAGCGTACCTGCTGAAATCCATTCCTTGTGTGTGAATGATTGGGGCCCAGTACTTCCTGACATGTTGAGGTCACTGTCTCTCTCACTCTCTGCCACCTCTCTTCTATCGTCTCCTCTTCAAGCAGCTCTCCTAGGACTTGGAACTTGTTGGATAGAGTGACCTTGAACTCTTCCTGCTTCCTGTTGTCCTTCAGTGCCGTGGTGTTGTAACGCTGGCGTTGACTGGATCCCCCCGTCCAATTTCTCTTCAGCTTCTGCTTCAATCGGCAACAAGTAGATGGTGATCCGAAGCGACGTCTGCTCCTCGTTTGACGCGTACATCCTGCAGGGAGCGGCGAAACTTCTTCACGATGCAGATGTGGTCGATCTGGTTCTCCGTTGACAGGTCTGGCGACACCCAAGTTGCCTTGTGTGTCCTTCTGTGCGGGAAAACACTTCCTCCGATGACCAGGTTGCTTGTGGCACACAGGTCTGCGAACCTCTCCCCGTTGTCGTTCATCTCGCCTAGCCCATGCCGCCCCATGATCTCCTCGTATCCCTGGTTGTCACTACCTATCTTGGCATTGAAGTCGCCCATTACGATGATGATGTTTCTCTTCGGTCTGTCTTGTATGATGGTCTGCAATCTGTTATAAAAGTCGTCCTTCTCCTCCTCCTCGCTGTCGTTCGTTAGGGCGTAGCACTGGATAATGTCCATGTTGATCCTCTTCTTCTTTGTACGGAAAGAGGCTGTCATGATCCTTGGTCCGTGTGCCTCCCACCCAATGAGCGCTCCCTGTGCTGGCTTTGAAAGCATCAGGGCGACTCCCTGGGTGTGTGCAGCACCTTCCTGCTCGTGCCCCGAGAACAGCAGCAGCTCCCCGGAAGTCAGTCGCTTCTGCCCGGAACCAGTCCATCTTGCTTCGCTGATTCCTAGGATGGTGAGGTTGAATTTCCTCATCTCTAGGGCTACTTGCGCTGTTTTCCCCGTCTCGTACATGGTCCTTTTTTTACAGATATCAATACTTTATGTAGCAATAAAAAAAAAAATTAAGCCAGTTTACAAAACTCTTTTCGTTGAAAATGACAATGTGAACTTAAAACGAGTGGAAGATTTGGTTTTTTACTATAAATATTTCTAAACCAATTTTAGAATGGAAAATATACATACTTCTACTTTACCAAATAAAAGGTAAGTCAAAAGAAAAGGTAAAGGTGTCCCATAACCACTGTGGTTGTAGGGGAGCGAGGCGTCAGAGCCCTCAGCTTCTGTAGGGGCCAGCATATTGAGGGCGGCGCCCATCTCCTCTCCCTCGTTGCTTTACCTTCCCTGACCCTAAAGAGCGCAGGTACCCATTTACAGCTGGGTGAACTGGGGGGACTGTTCTGAAGCCAAGGCACGCAAATGGTCACCCATCCTAATGTAAACTACGCTCAATACTGATTAACCTTGGCTGGGCGGAAACAAGTGCTCTGACCACTGCGCTGTCCTGTCCTCCAGTTCACCAGATATACAGGTTTATCCTCTCATCAACTGTCAATGCTGTATCATGAATTTCCAGTTGACGTGAATGGTTGTTTTGCAATGTCAAGCGAATTTTTCAAGGGTGACGGATAAACATTCACATACTTTCATTCATCCAGCCCTTGCCCTGATTAGGGACTATCAAAACAAAAAAAACAAAAATAATAAAACAAAAAATCGAAACAAAACAAACAAAACCCAAAACTTAGAAGAAGAAAAAATAGCAGCCCCCTCTCCCCAAAAAACCGTTACCAAGAACAACAAATGAGAGAGATAGAGACAGAGACACAGAGACACAGAGACACAGAGAGAGAAAGACAAAGAGAGGAAGACAGAACGACAAAGAGAGAAAGAACAGAAATCTCATTCTCCCTTCAAAATTTTGTCTACACGTCTCACCATTTGTTCATTTTGTTTTGTTTTGTTTTTATTTCGTTCATACTGTACAACATGTCTTTGACTATAATGTAAACCACTGATACAAACAACATGGCCTCAAAGTCACACTGAAAAACCAACAATAGTTGCTAAGTGTTCCATGAAGAAGAAGAAATTGAAAGAAATAATTTAAAGCCCCTTTCTTCGAAAATAAACCATAAAAAACTTATCAACCCCTTCTGTATTTATATACAAACAAAAGTAGGGGGGGGGGGGGGGGGTAATAAAAAGACAAAAGACGAAAGATTAATTCTTTACTTTTAAACCAAGCAAAAGGTGGAAAATAGAAATAAACATTGCGTTTTGTTGAGATAACAAAATAATATAAAAAACATAAAAAAAAAATGAAGATTCCATTAGTACTAATATTGTCAAATATCATTAAGATGACTTATTTAAACATAGCAGTACATTCACATTTACAATTCTTTCATGATTAACTAACCAATAATTCTTCACAAACTAACACATGAACAATGATGATTAAACAAAAACCCAAAAACAACAACAAAAAAAGGGTCCCAAATTTTATAAAAAAAAAAAAAAACCCCCAAAAAACACGCCCGATAAAGGGGGCAATACATAGGGATTTTGGGGGTTTTTTACATGGGGGCAAGCAAGCTTAAAAAACAACCCCGCCCCGTGCCAAAAATGTGTGTGGGGTGTGTGACTGTGTGGGGTTTTGGGGGTGTGTGTGTGTGACTCGTGTTTTGGGCTCTGTTTTTTTGTGGGGGCTTTTTTGTGTTTACTCTGTGTGTGGACTGTTGGGGTTTTGTGTGAACCCCCGTGTGTGGTGGGTGGTGTGGGGTAAGTGGGGATGTGTAATTTTTGGCGGGGGGCGCGCTCGTTGTGTATAATGGGGTTTGGGTTTTTACAAAAAAAACAACATGGGAAAAAGGGCCCCCTTTTTTTTTGTACAAGGGTAAAAATTTTCATTTTTTTGCCCCGTTGTGCATTATGCTTGGCCCCCCTTCAGAGACAAAATTTAAAAAAAACGCTTATTCCCTTTTATCCTCATATAAAAGAATTTTAAAAAAAAACAAAACAAATCAAAACCCCAATCATTTTTACACCCAAAGGGGCCCATCCCTTTTTCCCCCTTTTTTTTTTTCCCGAAAAAATTTTTGGGCCCCAGGCCACAAACGTCGGCCGGGGGGGCCCCAGAAAAACTTTTTTCACAAAAAATTTAAAACCTGTTTTTCCCCCCCTTTTTCCCCAAAAAAAGGGAGGCCATTTTTTGTCGGTTTGGGGAAAAAATGACAAGAAATTTAAAAAAAATGCAAAACACCCCGGGGGGTGGAAATTTTAAAAAAAAAAAACATATGATGCTTATTTTTAAATTTTCCTCGATTTGAAAAAAAAAAAATAAATAAATTTTAAAAAAAAAAAAAAAACCCATAAGGGGTTTTAAAAAGGGCCAACAAAAATTTCCCCCAAAAATTTTTAAAATTTTCCCCCGAAAGGAAGGGCAACGGGAACCCCCTTTCCCGGAAAAACAAAAAATTTTAAAGAAACCCTAGTTAACCCCAAAAAAAAAGGGGGAAAAAAAATGCGTAAATTCCCCCCTGGGAGGGAAAAAAACAAAAAAAATTTTTGGACCATTTTTCAAAAAAAATAAAACCCCCAAAAAAAAAAAAGTTATGGGCTGTAAAACCAATTTTAAAAAAATTTTGGGCTAGAAAAACCCCAAAAAAAAAAAGGGGGGGGAAAACAATTTAAAGGGGTTTGGCCCTTTTAAAAAACAAATTAAGGGGGGAAGGGGAAAAAAAAAAATTAAGGACTAGTAAAACAATAAAATTATGGGAAAATAAAAAAAAATTATGGAAAAAAAGGGGGAAAAAAAAAAAAGGGGTTTTTGGGCAAAAACAAAAAGTTTTGGACTAAAAAAAAAAAAATTATTGGGAAAAACCAAAACCCAAAAATAAGGACCAGAAAACCCCCCCAAATTAAGGGGCTAAAACCCCAAAAAAATTAAAGGGGGAAAAACCAAAAAAGTTTTTGGACTAGAAAAAAAAAAGTTTAAAATTTTAAAAAAAAATTAAGGGCCAAAAACAAAAAATTTTGGGCAAAAAAACCCAAAAAAGGAAAGGGCCAAAAATTTTAAAAAGGGGCAAAAAAAAAAAAGGACTAAAAACAAAAATTATGGGCCCCAAAAACAAAAAGTTAAAAAACAGAAAAAAAATAAAATTATGGACAGAAAAAAAAAAAAGTTAAAGGACCAAAATTTTTAACAATAAAGTTTAAATTTACTTTTTAAAAAAAAAAGTTTTGGACTAGGGAAAAAAAACAAATTTGGGGGCTAGTTTCACAATAAATTTCCTGTTTCCCCTTTTCGGGAAGAGTTTGGCCCCTCGTTTGCCCGGGGGGAACAGATTACAAAAAATTTTTCAAAACTGCAAACACCCCGGGGACCGGGGAAAAAAAAGGCACAAGAAGCTTATTTTGCCTCCTTTGATAAAAAGAAAAAATAAATTTAAAAAGACAGACAGACCCAAAAGGGCCCAGACATACACACCCCACATACAAAACATACAAAAAATACCTACATACCTACAACATACAACATACAAACAAACATCCCTCCCTTTCATACAAACATTTTTTTCCCCTTTTCAATCAATTTATTCATTATACTTTGGCAAACATCTTCCATCCCCACGTTAAAACCCCGCCCCCGCTTTTTTTGAAAGAGTGGGCCAAAATTTTTTGGGCCGGTGGGAAAAAAATTACAAAACCCTTTTAAAAAAAAGCATTAAAACCCAAGGGGGCTGGATGTTGAAAAAAAAAAAAAAAAACACACATTGGGTTTTTTCCTTATCCCGATATAAAAGGGAAAAACAAAACACACCACCACACAAACCACACACACACCAGACAAACCCCCTACAACACACAAACACACACAACACACAAAACCCCCACACAACCACAACAACACACCCCACACACACAACAACACACACCCACACAATACAAAACAAACACACACACCCACACACACCCCACAAAAACACACACACACACACACAAAACAAAAACAACACACCCCACACTCACTACACCCACACAAAACACACACACCACACAAAAAACAAACACACACACCCACCACACAAAAACACATACAAACACACACACACACACCCCCACACACAAACCAAAAAACACACACACACCACAAACACGACAACACACAACACACACACACACCCCAAAACACTTCCCCCAGAACACTTGACGGTATAAAAAACAAAGATGACGATTTTCCCTACACTACTCTTAACCCAACGAAAATATTCAAGTAATTCAACAAAGAAGGGGGAAAAAAAAGGCCCAAAAGGGTTTTGCTGGCTCCCCCCGAAAGGTTTTAAAGGAACCCAAAATTCCCTATCGGTCATTTTTCCCTTTTTCCCAAAGGATTCATTCCAGGGGGTTGGGGGGAGGGGGGGGGGGGGGTTTCGCTGGGATGGGGAACAACTTGCCCCCCCCCTACTTACTTTCCCAGGGTTCGCCTTTTAAAGACTAGAGCCCCAACCCCCCTAGTCTTCCCCAACTGAGGGGTGCCTACTACTTTCTACACAAAAAATGAAAGAAAAACCAAAACCCCCCCCACCCCCTCTCCCCCACCCCCCACCCCCCCCCCCCCAATAACCCCTTCCCCCAAAATCGGAAATCTCCCTTGGGGCGTTAATTTTTAACCCACCATAACAACTCCCCCCCCCCCCCTCCCCCCCCTAAACCCCTTTTCCCCTTTGGAACCCCCTTTTCCCAAAAGGGGGAAAAGAACGAGAGCGAAAAACTAGAACCCGGGCCCGGGGGCCCCTTCCCCCTTCCCTTTCCCTTCCCTTTCCCTTTTGGCCCCCTTTTTGGAGTTTTGGGGGGGGGCATTTAGCGCTCTGGGTTCCAGTTTCGAAACCCTGCCCGGGGGGCGTAGGAAAAGGCGTTTCCCCCGAAAAAAGAGATCAAAGGAGAAAGGGATTTGTTTTAGTAGTGGATTTTTTTGGGGGTGGTGGTGGTGGTTGGGGGGTGGTTTGGGGGGGTGGGAGGGGTAAAAAGAAAAGTAAGTAAAAGTGTAGTAGAAATAATTTGAAAAAAGAAAAAAAGTAGAAAAATGTAAAATAGAAAGGGGAAATAGGAGGAGGAGTAGTAGAAGTAAAATAGACGTCGTAGAAGAAGGGCAAACACAGCACAAACAGCAGCAAACACAGAAGTATTTGTAAGCTAGTAGTAAAAATTAGTAATTTAAATAGTAATAGTTTGTAGTATTTTAGTAGTAATTAAAATAAGTAGCCGGCGGCAGCAGGAGCAGCAAGAGCAAGCAGCAGCCATTTGGAAAAAGTAGGAAAATAGGGAAATATAAGTGAGTTTGTATTTTAAAAAAGTAAAAATAGAAAAGTAGTAGTATAAAATAGTAGGGGAGGAGTGAGAGGAGGGAGGGAGGGGTTTGGAGGAATGGACGGAGGGCGTGGGGGGGAAAGGGGGGGGTGGGAGGGGGAGGCTCCAGCAGTAGAAAACAGCAAACACAGCAGCCCGCCTCCCGCCCAGTAGGAGGGGTAGGGGAGGAGGAATGAAAGGAGGGGGGTAGGGAGACAGCAGCATCACAGCAGCAGCAGCACAGCAGCAACCCGCAGCAGCAGAGTAAAAAAAGAAGTATTTTGTAGTAGAGCAGCACATCCCGGCCCCGGCGGGAGCAGCAGCAGCAGGGACAGAATTTGTATAGTAGTTTGGAAAATAGTAGGGGGAAATTTTAATTAGTAGTAGAAAATTTGTATATTAAAAGTAAATAG
Source organism: Stramonita haemastoma (assembly GCA_030674155.1). Classification (NCBI taxonomy): domain Eukaryota; kingdom Metazoa; phylum Mollusca; class Gastropoda; order Neogastropoda; family Muricidae; genus Stramonita; species Stramonita haemastoma. The sequence goes on from JASPKP010003738.1 coordinate 12,601, forward strand.
TAGTAGTTGGGTTGTTGTTGTTGTTGTTTTGTGTTGTGGAATGGTTAAGAACATCATGTCTCATTTAAATTGGGAAACAAGATCATTTCGTGGGGCAGGGGCAACCCAATTTAACAAAGATGCTTTGAGACCTTTTCAGGTTAACCCCCAACATCCAAAAAAATCGTCAGCAAGCCCGAAAAGGGAAACCCTTCCCCCGGGCAACCCTTCCTGGGGCATGAAAACAAAGGTTTTTTAAACTACCAAAAAAAACTTGTAAAAAGCAAGAGCAATTTCCAAAAAAACCTATTCGTTCCCATACAGATTGATATTTTTCCCCCAAACCTTTTCGGGAAAGATTTTTTCCCGAAAAAACAAAGCCTGTTCAAGCGTCTCATTCACCTTACGATAAAGGGAAAACACCCCTTTCCAAGTACAAAAATGGTTTAATTAAACCCTGACAAATTTTTAAAAAATAAGAACGCGGTAAACTTCGGTATGCTTTTTTTTTTTTTTAATCAGAAATTTAATTCTGAAAAACGTCCCGGGCTTTCCCCCAATGTAGACCCTTATAATTCAAAACCAAATTCTGGGAAAGTTTGAAAAAAAAAAATTTTTCCCCAAAAACCCCCTCTTCACTTGTTTTGCTATTTTACTAGTCCACCAATTTTAAGGACCCCACCACATAAGGAGTCGCATGGCACCAAGGTTAATTTTTTGTTTATTGACAATTTTTTTTGATCTGCAAAAAAAACCCATAAAAAATAGAGAAAAAAACAGATTGAAAAATCGGAAAATTTTTATGAAAAATTAAATTTAAAAGTTTTAAATGATAGACCTTTCAAGGAAATGACAAAACGAGAAATGGAACAATTTTAAGGGAAAAATAAATTTTGGGCAGGAAATTAGGGCTTTGGGGATTTTTAAAAATTTACGTTTAAAAAAAAACAAAAAAAGGAAAACAAAAAAAAAACTTGATTTTCAATTTCAAAAAGGGAGAAAAATGGCTAAAGTTTTAAAACCCCTTTAAAATTTGAAAATTGCCAACTTTTAAAAACCCCCCCTGCCTTCAATAGCTTCAACGAAAAGTTGGGGGTTTTGTGCTAAGGGGGACCAAATTTTCGGGTGGGAGGTCATAAATTTTGGGTTGCCCTTTGGGGTTTAGGGAAATAGAAAAAAAAGGGACACAAAAAAAAAAAAATTTTGGGTGAGAAATATGGAAAAAGTTTAGGTTTTTGTGTGGAAGGGCCTAGTAACAGTTACAGACAGTAATTTTCCCCCCGTCAACAAATTTAAAAAAAAGTTTCTGTAAAAACAATCTTTTTTAAAAATTTAAAACATCCAAAAACATTCTCCACCCCTATACATTCCTACTCATCAACCAAACATCAACCCAGGGATTCGTAACAATATCCTGTCGAAATTGAAATTTCCCCTTTTCAGGGAGATTAAAAGTTTTTTTGCCCTTGCCCTTGACTTGACGGGTTTAAATATGCACTTTTTTTTCCTCCCCCTAATATTTTTTTTTTTAAATGAATATATAAATATAAAAAAATATATTTAAAATTATAAAATATATAAAAATATATATAATATATAAAATATATATATAAATATATATATTATAATATATAAAATAAAAAAACCCGGACTGGCAATTTAAAAAACAAACCTGATTTCCGATTCCCTTTAAAAAGGAAAATTTCCCTTTTTGGGAGTTAACATCAGTTTTAAAACTCCACCCCTTCCCCAGAAATTTTTTTCGGGATGAGATTTGTAAACCGGGGCCCCCCTGTGCGAACGAACGCACGCAGAAAAATTTTTTGGCGCGCGCACATTTAAAAATTTTTTCCCTTTTTCCGCTTTTTCGTGAAGAAGGCCAAGTGGCCGGTTGGGAAAACAGATGACAATATTGACCCCCAAAAAGCATAAAAACACGAGGACGGGGTTTTTTAAAAAAAGCGAAATAAAGGGCTTATTCCTTTAAATCCCCCCAAATATAAAAAAGAAAAAAGAAAAATAAAAAAAAAAGCAAAAATGAGTGGCTAAACCCATTAAAAATCGATACAATAAAAAAAAAAAAAAAAAAAAAATAAAAAAATTTAAAAAAAAAATGAAATAAACGAGGGCCCGACCTTTGGGGTTTAAAAACACCTGTTAAAATTTTTTCTGACCCCATCTTTTTGGGGGGGTACGGGGTAGGTAAAACAGGGGAAGCGGGAAAATTTGATTTCCACATGCTGGATCACGTTTTCATTTCACTTTAGGGATTTCCGGGGATTTTTTCCCGCGGGGCAGAAAAGGGGGAAAAACAGCACGGTATAGGGATTTGTTGGGGGATCAGGGTCAAAAGGTAACGTCCGCCCCGCTTGGGCCCAGAAAACGAAAAATCCCGGGGCCGAAAAAGGGGTGGGGTGGGGGGTTCGAAACCCTGTAAAAGGGGCCCCAAAAATTTTTTTCCCCCCCTTAAAATTTTTTATTTTTGTTTAAAATTTTTTTAATTAAAATTTAATTTTTTTAAAAAATTCTTTTTTTACGAGGATATGTTTGGATACATATCCTCTGGGGCCCCCAAGGGAAACACACACAAAAAACGTAAATTTTTAGAGGACCGGGGTTGCCCAAAAGGGTCAGAACAAAAACACAGAACCCAGCCCCCGGTTTTTGATTTTCCCCCCCCGTTTGAGGGGATTTTTTTCCCCCCAGGAGTTTTTCAAAAATGCCCCACTCCACTTCCCCCCAAAAAAAATTTCCCTTTTTAAAAATTTAAACCGAGGCCCCCGTTAAGAACGCATGCAGAACATTTATGGGGCCCCACGGTAAAACCTGCTCTGGGGCGTAGGGGCCCCCGTGTGCCGGTGGGAACAAATGATTTTTTACAAAACTGGGAAAACACACGGGGACTGGGTTTTAAAAAAGCACAAGAGTAAATTTATCCCCCTTACCTTATATTTAAAAAAATAAAATAAAATAAAAAATAAATAAAAAAAAATAAATAAAGTATAGTTTTCATTAGTGGGTCCCGGGGGTCAGAGTAGGGACGCCTGCCTAGAAAAAAGGAAAGGTCTGAGTGTGCGGAAATGTTTTTGGGGAAACCCCGTATGGGCCCAAAACTTTTTTTTCCCCCCTCCATTTTCCATGAATGGTGGTTTTGGGTTCGAGTCTTCCGGAGAGACAATAAACCGTGGTTCCGTGTTTAAAGCATCAAATTTTTTTACACCCCGTTAAAGAACCCATGGCAATAAGAAAGGGTTTTTCCCTGGCAAAAAATTTTGTAAAAAAAGGGCCCGTCTGTTTAGGGAAAAAAAATCACAAGGGCTTTTGGGAAAAAACCCAAAACGGGAAAAAAGGGACTGTCCAAGGAGGAAAAAAAAAAGGCAACCAAGGAAGAATTTGGGGGGACAACATCAGCGAATGGGGAGGGCCCAAACCAACCCAAAAAATTGAGAATGGCAAACCCAAAAGGGGGAAAGTGAGGGGGACTTTGGGTTTTTTTAATTCCTTCAGATTTTTCCCCCCCGGGTTTGCCCCGAACCCAAGGGTATAGATAAAAGATGAAAGATAAAGATAGATAGAAAAGATAATATATTTGATAAAAATAGATTTAAAAGATAGATTTGGGTAGATAGATAATAAGACACATACAAAAAATACATACATACATACAAACAAAACATACAAAACATACATACATACAAACATACATACATCCATACAAATACATACGTACAAACTACCCAAAAGTAAAATAGTACGTACCACGGGACACACGAAAACCCCGTACACACACGTACACCCCACCCTACACACACAAACAAAACAAACACACATACAAGCATCAAGCAAACCCAAAAAAACATACATACAAAAATACATAAATAAAATACATACTACATCTACATACAAACCTACATACCCAAAACACCCCATACAAAAAACACAAAACACATACACACACCCAAAACACAAAAAAAACCAAAAACCCCGGGTTTTCAAGTCTTCAGGATTTTTCCCCCGGGCCGGGCGGCCCGACCCAAGGTTTAGATAGAAAGATAATAAAAGAATTTGATAACAGACAGCAGAAAAGACAGACAGAAAAGACAAAACAGACAACCCAAAAAGATAGATAGATAAAAATAGATAGATAGAAAAATAGATAATAGTAAATGATAGGATAGATAGAAAGATAGAAAAATAGAAAAGGGTAATAATTTGATAAATTAGATAGATAGATGAAAAGATAGATAAAGATAGATAGAAGATAGATAGAAAAGATAGATAGATAGATAGAAAGACACATACAAACATACATACATACAAACATCATACCTACATACATTCATACATACAAAAATCATACATACATACATACAAACTTAAAAAACATACAAACATACAAACGAACATACATACAAACGTACTTTCATACCTACCCTATTACGTACACACATAAAACATACACACAATACACAAACAAACATACATAAAATACCCTACATACAAACAAACATACATAAAAATACCAAAATACATACATACAAACAAACATACCCTACCCAAAATAAACCTACCCTACAAAGTTAGCCGGGCCGGGGTGTTTTCTAGTGGTTAAAGGGCGTTGGAAAATCGTAATTCCAAAGGTTTCGGGTTCGATCCCAGCTTTTTGGCTATGGCGTTTTTGGCCCCCCTTTTTAAAAAGGGGAAAATTTTTCCCCGGGTAATTTTTTCCACCCCCACCCAGGTTTAAAAGGGGTACCAAAACCCTTTTGTTTTTGGGGGGGTTTAACCCCCCCCAATAGACTTTGGGCCCCTATCCAGGGGGGGTTTTATGACCCTCAGTCCCCAAAAAACCCCCACGAAACCGGGATAAAGCACCGGCCTGATGAACCTTAGGCCGGGGCAAAACTTTTAACCTTTTTTCCCAACATACATACATACATACATACAAAAAAAACCCAAAACATACATACATACAAACATACATACATACATAATACATACATACATACATACAAACCCTACATACAAACCTACAAACATACATACATACAACCCAAAATTCCTACATTACCCCACAAACCTGCTTTCAAGTGTGTATGTGGGGTATTTTGGGGGGGGGGGGGGGGGGGGGGTTTTTTGGGGGAGATTGAACCTACCTTCCCGAACAAAAAGGGTTTTGTCGCTGCGGTTTTCAGGAAACCCAACGTGGGAGCGTCTTGCACTTCCCCCGTAAGGCCCCCCCCCCCACTTTAACCGGGGACCCCCTGAGCCGGCCCCCATGTTGGCCTGGAGGACTGAGGTTTAAAAAAAAAAAAAGGGTTGGATAAAACCCGTTGATAATGTTTTTAAATTATCGGGTTTGTTTTGTTGGGGGGCAGGCAAGGCAAGGGGAAAATAAATTTTTTTTTGAGGATAAAAAAAAAAAAAGGGACTTTTGTTTCTTTTTTTTTAAAAACCCCCGGTTCCCCCCCCAAAAAAAAAAAAGGGGGAGGAGGGGGAAGGGGAGAGAGGGAGGATGGTGGAAAGGGGGAGGGGGTGGTGGTTTGTGGGGGGTGGTGGGTGGTGGTGGGGAAAGGGGGGGTTGGAAGGGTGGTGGGTTTGGGGGTGATGGGGCTCACAAAGGAAGCTGAAAAACAACGAGATGACGAAAAGTGATGAAGATGAAAGGGAAAAAAAAGAAAAAAAAAAAAGAGAGAAAAAACCCCCCAAAAAAAAGGGGGGGGGGGGGGGTGGGGGGGGGAATTTAACCCGACACAAAAAAAAAAAAAACAATCAAACCGGTTTGGGGTTTTTTTTTTTAAAAGAAATCAAAAGAGCCTAGAAAAGGAAAAAAAAAAAGAGAAACCCCCCAAAAAACCCCCCCCCAATACACACACAACACACACAAAACCTACATCTCTCCGTCCCCATCTCCCCTTCTCTTTTCCCCTCCTCCTCTCTAAAAAAATATATATAAAAAATAAATTTTTTATAATATTTTAAAAAATAAATATTTTTTAAAAAATATATAAAAAAAACATATATATAATATAAAAATAAATATAATTATTGTGGTGTGTTTGGGGTTTTGGGGGTTTTATTATATAAAAGCATTAGTGTTTAATTTGGGGGTTTCGCAAAGCGCATGGGTAAACCAAAAGCGCTTTGTGCACAGGAAAGGGGGGTAAAGGGAGGGGGGGGGGGGTAAGCGACTTTACCCAAAGATGCTGATATTTTACTCGCCCCGAGTCCCCTTCAAGTCCTCAAAAAAGGAAAAATCTTTTACCCGGAAAGTCCAGACATTTCCCAAAAACGGGCCTCAGAAAACCCTGAAACCCGTCCCAAAACACAACATGAAAGGGGAAAGAGGGGTTTTGGTTTTGGGGTAAAAAAGGGGGGAAAAAGGGAATTTTGGATAAACCCATAAACCGAAGGGCCCCCGGGCGAACGCAGCAGACATCAAGCGCCCCACTTTAAAAAAACCCCCCGTTTTCCCCCCCCCCTTTTTGGAAGGGGCAGGCCCTAGTGTGGGGCCCGGGAGGAGTGGATGACAAAAATATTAAAAAAAAAAAAAACCAGCATGCCCAAC
>JASPKP010003739.1:0-2500 GCA_030674155.1 Stramonita haemastoma
AAAGTTAACGTCAGTGCGACTCCTCTCCCCCCAAAGTCCTTCGGATGAGACTATAAAACCGAAGTCCGTGTGCGAATTCACGCAGAACATCTCCCGCACACGTTAAACCCGATCTGCTTTTGGAAAGAGTAGGCCATTATGTGCCGGTGGGAATGGATGACAAAATTTACAAAAACTGCATGCTCACAAGGATTGGATGTAAAAAAGGACATGAGTGTTATTCCATTATCCTCGAAATAATAGAATGAATGAATGAAACAATAAATAATGAATAAATAAATGAAAAAAAAGAATGGATAACAAAATCACAACTACATAACTAAATAAAATGTTATCTGTTTATTCTATGTCAGATCAATTCTGCAGGCCAGGCAATCATCACAGACCACCATCAAGGAATTCTCTCGCTGCTAAACAAGCGAGTATAATGCTACAAATGATAATAATACCAACAACAATAACAATCTGAACACTTTAGGACCTCTTTCCGTCCCGCTGTAGAGGTATTACAAAATGCTTTATATAACAATGTTTAACGTAAAGACATGGAAAACCTAATGTTTACACTTAAACTACATTAAAAATAGAGAAAGTCTGATGTAACACAAGGTGGAAACATACACGAAATATACGTACATTTCACATAAATCATAACACACACACACACACACACACACACACACACACACACACACACACACACACACACACACACACACACACACACACATACACAAACACACGCACACACGCACACACACACACACACACACAACACACACACACACAACACACACACACAAACACATATCACACATACACACACACACACACACACACACACACCCCACACACAACACACACACACACACACACACACACAAAAAAAAAATAAAAGTGTTTTAAACCAGGGACAGGTTCCTTATTGTGTCGACCAAAACAAGGGGAAGAAAAAAATTTCTGCAGCAACCTCCACCCTCCCCCCCCATCCCCTACCCCCCCCCCCCCCCCCCCACCCCTCACACACGATCCTTGTCAGTTTGGGATGGTTTTCTTTGACAGGAAAGAGGTCAGGTTCTTTTGGCTAGTAAATACATCAAGAGTTCTGAAAATACATCAAAAAGAAGTACGGTCCAAAATAGAACCTAGATATATACAGAAAGACGAGTTCTTTGAAACATAAGAGGGGATGCCTGTGAGAAACAGGTAGACAGGATCTGTCTTCATGTACGCATACAGGGATGGCCCAGTCAGAGGATTGATTGATGGACTGAATTAATTATTCATTTATTTATTTGTTTGTTTGTTTGTTTGTTTGTTTATTCATTTATTTATTTATTCATTTATTTATTTATCAGTATCTATCATTGTTTATTTATTTATTCTTTTATATCGAAGATACGTATAAGCACTCATGTGCTTTTTTACATCCAATCCCCGTGTGCATGCAGTTTTGTAAATCTTGTCATCTGCTCCCACCGGCACACAGTGGCCTGCTCTTACGAAAAGCGGAACAGGATTTAACGTGTGCGCAAGGTGTTTCTGCGTGCGTTTGCACACGGGGCTTGGGTTTATAGTCTCATCCGCAGGACTTTTGGGGAGAGTGGAGTCAGCACTGATGTTAACTCCAGGGGAAAAATCGCCTCGAACGGGAATCATACCCTGTTTGTTAAATTGCGAGCGCAATGTTCTGACCACTAAGCTCTACCGTCCCCCATTCAAATTTTCAGACCGTGTGTTGTGGCGAGGTCAGACCTCGTGGAGCTAATCTATCTCCCAGTAGCAGGATGCATGCCAGTTATCATCTACACCACTGGCCATAGCTGTTCTATTTTTTCTTCAAAAGGTGTACAGGATTTTAACCTGTAAACTGGATGCCCTGTATATGTTTGCACATGATACCTTAATTTTCAGACAAACCTGAGATGCTGTCAAGGAAACCGAATCCATGTCAAAACTCATTCCCTGGGGACAAAAGGATCTTAGTAAAGACTTATGCCCTCCCCTCCATTTCCATCTGTTCATGATTTCGAACCTCTTGCCAATAGGCTATCCTAACCGCAGACATTGGATACAGTTAAAAGTATTACCAATCCATGATTGAACTAAGCCATCGAACTTTACGTTGGTCAATACAAAAGATCTGCTAACATTACATTAAGAAGAAAACTGCATACATGAGCTTGGCCACAAAATGACTTAGCTGCCTTCTGAAAATATTCTCTAGGTAATAATTGAGGTAGGAATCTGAAGGAAAGGCGACAAAGAACAAACGAAAAAGTGACGAATCGACATCAGTGTGGAAGGAATACGGAAACAGATAGCAGAGAGCCAGACCGTGGTACACGATGGACAAAGACTAATGTCGTGACAGCTCTTCAGTGTGAGACCTTCATGTTTTTCCACAGCTACAGAAAGAAGATCCAGGTGGAGGAGAACACCCTCACAAAAAATAGGCGGGGAGAACAAGGAGGGGATAAGGAGAGGAAGAGACAGAAGA
>JASPKP010003739.1:10000-12500 GCA_030674155.1 Stramonita haemastoma
AAACTTCAAGGCGCTCATGAGAACGAAACCCCCCCCAGGAAAAACGCAGTCCTGTTTTTATGATGTGCATGCAAGTGAGATCCTACCCCCTGCTGCTCCCCCTTCCCCATCTCTCTCTCTGTCTCTCTCTCTCTCTGTCTCCTCTCTCTCTCTTCCTCTCTCTCCTCTCTCCTCTCTCTCTCTCTCTCTCTCTCTCTCTCCTCTCTCTCTCTCTCCTCTCTCTCCAAAAGAATAATGCAAATTCTTTTTTTTTAACGAGGGTCACTATGTGCAGATATGAAATGGTTTTAAAAGGACAAAAAATATATGTGGTTTCCTCATGACCATTAATTAGGCTGAGGGCAATTCAACCGCTGTAAATGACGAGCACTGTCTGACTCCATTCCCAACATTTTACATGAAACCTGAAACAAACCAAAAAAATGTAAGAATTATGGGGAAAAAATTGCGAAAAGAAAGAAAGGAAAAGCCCGATAGCATGCCTTACTACTTTAAACGGGTATTACTCAGATTTTATCTGAATAATTAAAAGATCATAAATTATTGGAGCAAGGCCAGCTCTGCAGTTCTTGGGTCTTTTCTTCTTCTTAAATTATTACCCATGCTGCGAAGACAAAGAATTCGTTGTGAACAGCTGATTAATCGCTCTGGCATTAACAGAATGCAAAGGTAAAAAAAAAAAAGTGAAATGACGCAAAGGTTCTGATCAATTCTACTGACTGCAAGAAATACTTTGCATAAATATTTTACTGGTTCCATGATAATATTTCTATGACCTTGGTGACCAAGTGAATAAAACGCTTGATGTCTTTTAAATTTTGGGTTTTTTTTCTTCTTCTTCCTTCTCCAAATCCTCGTCCTCGTCATCGTCGTCGTCGTCGTCGTCGTCCTCCTCCTCCTCCTCCTCCTCCTTCGTCTTCTTCTTCTTCTTCTTCTTCTTCTTCTTCTTCTTCTTCTTCTTCTTCTTCTTCTTCTTCTTCTTCTTCTTCTTCTTCTTCTTCTTCTTCTTCTTCTTCTTCTTCTTCTTCCTCTTCTTCTTCTTCTTTTCTTTTCTTTTCTTTTCTTTCTTTCTTTCTTTCTTTCTTTCTGTCTTTCTTTCTTTCTTTCTCTTTTCTTTCTTTCTTTCTTCTTCTTTCTTTCTTCTTTTCTTTCTTTCTTTCTTTCTTTCTTTCTTTCACCTACGTGTCCTCTATGAGAGTAGTACCAGACGTTGTGGTCACACACAGCATAGTGTGGTTCAAGGCTGTGGCTACCTAGCTAAACTGTGGCAGCAAAAGGATGAAGTAATACTCACCTGCGATGGAACATCACCAGAAAGTGCAATAAAAGAAATATTCATGAACAGATCCCTCATGAAGAGGGAAATTGAACAAGGAAAACAAATGAGTACCAAACGAAATATTTATTAGTACCAAACGAAACATTTGTCCTCTTTTTTCACTCCTTTTATTCTTTGGAAGTCACCAGACGCCACACTAAAGAACTATCTACCAGACTGCTCCATGCATGTTGAATGTATGTCATACAAATGTTATGGAGAGGCTTAGGCAGATCAGGGAGTCAGGTTGATCCGTGAGAGAGGTAGCCAATGTTTAGGCATCTATCATAGCTCTTTACAGCTCTGAGAGAGCTAGCCAATGTTTAGCTATCTATCATAGCTCTTTACAGCTCTGAGAGAGATAGCCAATGTTTAGGCATCTATCATAGCTCTTTACAGCTCTGAGAGAGATAGCCAATGTTTAGGCATCTATCATAGCTCTTTACAGCTCTGAGAGAGCTAGCCAATGTTTAGCCACCTATCATAGCTCCCTACAGATCTGAGAAAGGTAACTAATGTTTAGCTATCTATCATAGCTCTTTACGGCTCTGAGAGAGGTAGCCAATGCTTAGCTATCTATCATAGCTCTTTACAGGTCACAGAGAGCTAGCCAATGTTTAGCTATCTATCAGAGCTCTTTACAGGTCTCAGAGAGGTAACCAATGTTTTGTGTTCAGGCCATCTATCAGTCGTCTTGGAAGATCTACGAAAGAAGTGACCAATGGTTAGCAATCTATCATAGCTCCTTACAAATCTAAGACAAAGAGAGGGTGACCAATGTTTGGCCATCTATCATAGCTTTTTACAGATCTATGACACAGAGAGAGAGGTAACCAATGTTTAGCCATCTATCTTTTTTTTTTTTTTTTTTTTTTTTTTACAGATCTCAGAGAGATAGCAAACGTGTGTGTTCAGTCCATCTATCAGTGGTCTTGGCAGATCTACCTAAGAGGTAACCAATATTTAGACAGCTATCATACTTCCTTGGAGACCTGCTAAAGTGCATCACTGTTTTTCACTGTCCTGCCAAAGCCATGCCAGAGCTATCACACCAAGTCACAGTTGCTTTGTTTGTGTAATGAGTAAGTCTTTAGCTGTTTTTTTCTGTGTTTAAAAGGCTAAGCTTCGCCTGATTTTCTTTGTTTAGTGAGCTAGATGAACGGTTATGTTTTGTTTGAAGTA
>JASPKP010003739.1:15000-19145 GCA_030674155.1 Stramonita haemastoma
CCCGCTTTTTATTTCAAAAAGGACAAAAAAAGGAAAAAAAAACAAGTTCAAAAAAAAAACAGTTTTTTTCCTTTTTTCCCTCTCATTTTTTCCCCGATTCCCCTCCCCCCTTCCCCTTCCAAATTTTCCCCCACCCCCCCCCTTCTCTCATCCCTCCCCTCTCCCTCCCCTCCCTTTTCCCCCTCTTCCCCCCCTCTCCCCCGCACCCCCCTTTTTTCCCCCCTTTCCCCCCTCCCCTTCCCCCCGTCCCCGGCCCCCTTTCTCCCTCTCCTCTCTTCTCTCTCCTCTCTATTTCCCCAAAACCCCCCAATTCCCCCCCTCTCCCAAAAAAACCCCCCTCTCCCCCTCCAACCTCTCTCTCCTTCCCCCCAACTCTTCCCTCCCTTTCTTTTTCTTTCCCCCCCTTTTTTTTTGCTCTCTTCCCCAACCCTTGCCCTCCCCCCCCCCCCCTCCTTCCCCCCCTACAAACCCCCCTCCGATCCCCTAATCCCTTTTTATTCCCCTCTTTCCTCCATCCCTCCACCTTTTCCAACCCCCCTTTTTCCCCCCCCTCCCTGGTTTTCTCTCCCCCCCCAAAATCCCCCCCTCCCTCTCTCGTCCCCTTTTTCCCCCCTCTCCCTTTCCCCTTCCCCCCTTTTCATCTCTGGGTTTCCCCCCCCCCCCTTCCTCCCCCCTCCTCCCCCCTCCCCATCCCCCCCTCCCCCCCCCTCGTCCTCCCCCCCCCCCCCTCCCTCCCTACCCTCCCCCCTCTCCCTCTCCTCCTTTTTCCCCCCCCTCATCACTCCCCTCCCCAACTCTCCCTCCCCCCTCCCCCTTTTTTTCCCCCTCTTCTCCCCCCTTCCTTTCTCCCTTCCCCCCTCCCTCTCTCCCCCTCTCTCCCCCCGCACCCCCCCCTTTCCCCCGTCTCCCCTCAAAACCCAAATCCCATCCCTCCTCCTCGTCCTCTTCCCCCTCCTCCCCTCTCTCCCTCCTCCCCCCTTTTTTCTTCTCTCCCTTCTCCTCTCCGACCCCTCCCTTTTCTCATCTCCTCCCCTCCCCCCCTTCTTTTTCCTTTTCCCTCTCTCGCTCCCCTCTCCTTCCCCTCCACCTCACTTCCCCTTCCCCCCTCTCCCAACCCTCTCACCCCCTTTACCCCTTTCCCTCTCCATCTCTCCTCCCATTTTCCCTTTTTTCCCTTTCTTCCCCCCAAAATTTCTTCCTTCCCATCCTCTCCCTTTTCTTCCCCCCTCTCAGCTCCTCTCCCCTCCCTTCTCTTTTCCCCTCATCTGTCTTCCCCCCATCTCTCTCCTCTCCCCCACTTTTCCCTCCCCCCTACCCCCTCTCCCTCTCCCTCTCTTTTTCCCGTCCCTAAAACCTTTATCCCTTCTCTCCCCCTCTCAAACCCCCCCTCTCCTCCCTCCTCTCCCCTCCCCCTCGTCCCTTTCTCTCTCTCCCCCCCTTTTCCCCCTCTCCCTCTTCCCTCCCCTCCTTTTCCTTCCCCTCCTCCTCTCTCCCCACTCTATTTCTCATGTTTTAAAAATTTAAAATTTTAAAAAATTTGCGCAACCAAAAAAGAAGAAATAGGAAAAACTTTTTTTAGAAAAAATTGGGGAAATTTTTTAAAATTAAAAAAATAATACAAAAAATAAAAACAAAAAGGGGCGTTTACCCCAAGTTGAAATTTTCCGTAAAATTAAACCCCGGTTTGAAATGGCTTATAAAACTTACCTTTTTTTTAGTTATTAAAACAATTTTTAAAAACAGTTTTTCAAAAATTTCATAAAACCTTAAAGGGGAAAATGTTTATTTTAAATATGGGGTTTTATGAAACGCCTTTTGGGGGATTTTAAAAAAATGCCCCCCCTCTTTTTTTTTTCCTTTTTTTGTGGCCAAAAGGGGGCCAAGTACATTAAAACAATTTCATGTTTTTCAGTTGGGGTTTAAAAAGGGTTTTTTTCTCTCCTCCTTCCCCTCTACCTCCCCTCCTCCGGCTTTCCCCTTCCCCTTTTTTCCTCTCTCTCCAAATCCTCACCCTTTCTCTCCCTTTCCCCCCCTTTATCTCCCCCTCTCCTAGCCAATCCCTCTTTTTCCCTCTCATCGCTCCATTCCCCTCAACCTCAATTTTTCTTTTCCCCCTCCCTCGGTTTGTCCCCACCCCTTTTTCCCCTCTCTCTCTTTCCCAACTCCCCATCTCTCTCAAAAATCCCCCCCCTCCTCCCACTCCCTCCTCCTCTTCTCTCCCTTTCCTTTCCCCCTCTCCCTCTCCTCTCTTTTCCCCTCTCCTCTCCATCTCGTCTCTTCTCACTTTTCTTCTCCCCTCTCATCCCCCCTCCCCCCCCCTTTCCCCTCTCTTCCCTTTCCCTTCTCCTCCCCCCCCTCCCCTCTCCCCCCAAATCCTCTTTTCTCTCCCCATCTCACTGGGCCTCCCCCCTTTCCCTCTCTCCCCCTCCCCCTTCCCCTCCCCTCCCCCCTCCTCTTGGGGCCCCCTCCTCTCTCTTGCCCTCATTTCCCTCTCCCCTCATCGTCCCCCCCCAAAAAAAAACCCCCTTTTCCCCTTTTCTCTCCCCCCCAAACCCCCCAAAAACCCCCCCCCCCGCCCCCCCCCGCCCCCACACAAAAACAAATCACAAAAAAAAAAAAATTATACAATTTGTGTGTGTGTTTTTGGAGAGAGAGAGAGAGAGAGGGGCCCCGAGAAAAGAGACGAGACAAGAAAAGAGACAAAAGACAGGGGAAAAGACAGAGGGGGTTTTCAAGCCCCCAAAAAAGGGGGGAAGGGGTGGGTGCGTTTGTGCCCCCGACACGTAAAAGGAAAAAATTGATGCAAGCGGGGCTTCAGTAATTAAACTGAAGCCCCAAGGTTTTTTTGTCCCGGGCCCCAGGGGGGGGGGAAAAAATAAAACTGAAAAAGGAAAACCCCTTTTTTTCCAATTTCTAAAAAAAAACAAAAAAATCAAAAAACGAATAAAAAAAAAAAAAAGTGGAGCCTCGCTGTCTTTTCCGCCATGAAAATTTTTTGTGAGAAAAAAAAAAAACAAAAAAGACCTTAAAATTTTTCTAATCCCTTTATGAAATTTTAAGGGCCCCCAAATTTCTTTGAGATGAAATTTTTTTGGGGGGGGGCACATCTTTTTTTTTTATTATTCAAAGGATTTTTTTTTTAAAAAAAAAATTTTTATTTTTTTCCCCCCCCTTTCCCCTTTAAAATTCCCCCCCCCCCCCCCCTTTTTTTTTTTTTTTTTTTTTTAAAAAAGGGCCGGTTAAAATTCCCCCTTTGGTCCCCCAAAAGTTTTTTGGAAATGCACACTTAAACTTATTAAAATGTTTTAAAATTAAATTTTGTTGAACACAAAGGGCGGGTTCAGTTTTTTTTATTTTGTTTTTTTGGGTTTTGGGGGAAAAATAAAAAAGACCCAAGCATAAAAATTTCTCTGTCCTCTCTGTCTCTTTCTGGGGCCCGTCTGTTTTTTCTCTGTAAAACGTCCGTCTGTCTCGTCTGTCTGGGCCTGTCTGGGGTGGCCGTCTGTCCCCCTCTGGTTTTATATCCTCCCCTCTCTCTCCTTTTTCCTTAAAAACCCCCCCCGCTTTTTCCCCTTTCGAACCCTCTGCCCCCCTTTTTAAATTTCCCCCTCTCAATCCCTTCCCCCCTCCTATTTGCCCCCCCCTTCACCGGTTTTGAATCTCCGGGGTCTCCTCCTTATCCAAACCCCCCCCCCCCCCCCCCCTTTTCCCCCCCCCCCCTCCCCCCCCTCCCCACCCCCCTTGGCCCCCCCCCCCCCCCCCCCCTTTTATCTCCTCTCCCCCTCTCTCCTTTCCCTTTTCCTCCTCCATTTTTTTTAAACCCCTTTCCCCCTTTTTCCCCCTCTCACTCCTCCTCCTCCCACCTCCTCTGCTCCACCCCGCCTCCATCTCTCTACTTCTCCTCCCTCTCTCTTCATCCTCCTCACTCTCTCCAACCCCCTTCCCTCTCTCCTCCCCCCCATCCCCCCCTCTGCCCTCTTTTTCCTTTTCCTTTCACAACTCCCACCCCTTCTCTCCCCCTCCTCCCCCTCTCCTTTTTGTCCCAAAGGGGGCCTTTTTCTGGGGTCAAATTTGGGGGGTTTTTTCCCACGTCGCTTTTATATACCAAATTTTAAAAGGAAAAAAACTCATTTGCTTTAGCAAAA
>JASPKP010003740.1:0-2500 GCA_030674155.1 Stramonita haemastoma
CTTCAAGATCACGTCCCGAATCAAATGCACGAAGAGAAGGATCTAGAACCACTAATGTTTGTCTAATAACACTGTTATGTGAACAGACGTAAAATCGAAGAGAAACTAGGAAAACTTCAAGATAAAGTAAGAAGAACAGAATGGAAGTGGAAAAAGAGATGCCTTGGTGACACCAGGATATGATAAATTCCACCTAGTACAACACACTCCAATATTATGCGTACTGCTATGCCTATCTCTTCCCTCTTCCTTTTTGGCCTGACTGACTGCAAAAGTCCTGGCTCCCCCAATGACAGATCTGATCCCTCTGTTTTAATATCGGTGGCAGAAGTCCGGACGTTTCTGCGAGGACACAGGGAGATAGATGATAGAGTGGAGGAAGATTATTGGAGAATGGGTCGCTTCTTGAAGAAAACAGGGCCACTGTCGTGAATGTGGTTGTATTCTTCTGTAAGAGATATATCTGTAAATTTGATGTCAAAGGAAATCAAGTTTCTTCAACCCTTTTTGTTTGTTTTTATTATTTTTATTTCCTTAAAAAAAATTATTCAATCTTTTATATCGGTGATAACAGAATAAGCACTCATGTGCTTGTTTACATCCAGTAACCATGTGTATGCATTTTTTTGTAAATCTTGTCATCTGTTCCTACTGGCACACAGTAGTCTACTCTTATGAAAAGCGGAACAGGATTTAACGTGTGCGCAAAGATGTTCTGCGCATGTTCGCACACGGGACTTCGGTTTATAGTTTCAAACTCTGTGTGTGTGTGTGTGTGTGTGTGTGTGTGTGTGTGTGTGTGGTGTGTGTGTGTGTGTGTGTGTGTGTGTGTGTGTGTGTGTGTGCATGTGTGGGTGCGCGCGCTTTGGGTGTGTTTGTGCGTGCATTGGTGTGTGTGCATGCATGTGTGTGCGTGTGCTTTTGTGTGCATGTGCGTGTGCGTTTTGTGTGTACATGTGTGTGCGCTTGTGTGTGCATGTGTGTGTGCGCTTGCTTGCTTGCTTGCGTGTGCATGTGTGTGTGTGTATGTGTGAATCCAGAACATGCACAGGAGGTACTCCTCTGTTGTGTTGCGGTGTCATCTACCCGATCTGTTCATCATCCTATATATGTAGCGTGTTCATGTTCTCACTTGGCGAGAGGAGCAGGATATTACATTCTGGGGGGCAGCTTCCTGTTTGTTTGTGTGTGCCTCAGGATGTACACCTGTCTCTCTCTTTACTTCTCTATGTCCTGCCTGTCTCTGTCTCTCTGTGTCTGTTTGGCAGTCTCTGTCTCTGTCTTTCTCTGTCTGTCTGTGTCTGTGTCTTTGTCTGTCTGTCTTTCTTTTTCTCTGTCTCTCTGTCTCTGTCTGTCTTTCTTTTTCTCTGTCTGTCTGTCTCGGTCTGTCTGTCTGTCTGTCTGTCTGTCTGTATGTCTGTGTCTCTCTCTGTCTCTCTCTGTCTTTCTCTCTCTCCCTCCCTCCTTTCTCCCTACCTATCTCTGTCTGTCTCTGTTGTCTGTCTGTCTCTCTTTGCGCATGCGTGTTTTGCCCATACCTAGTTATTTATTGTCTGTTTTGTTTGGTAAAATCATCTTATGTTCCATGATGTAAACCCCAAAAACTGATTCTTTTTGACACGAGGCGGTTGTGTTGAAAATAATAAGTTTTTGTTTTGAAGCCTGAATGGTGCGTCATTGAAATGACTTAGTATTTTCTCTGATAAGAAGAGGGCTCTAGGTTTATTTGTGTTGCAAATGATGATGATGATGATGATGATGATGGTGATGATGATGACGATGATGATGATGATGATGATGATGATGATGATGATGGATGATGATGATGATGATGATGATGATGATCATGGTTTGGAGCAAGCTGGATCTGGGGCACTGGGGGTCATCTGAGGCTGGCTGGTTTGATGAAAGCACAGTAACACCACAGTCAGCTAACTTGCCGTCCAACTGACCGAAAGTTATAAGCCGCTAAAAACTAGGGTTTGTTCTGAGCTAAAAAACACTTTAAAATGTGCTGGAGAGTGGTGACATGTTGAATTGGTTTGCAATACAGTAGCAACAATAGCAACCCAAAGTCATGCGTGGGTGTTCTGGTGCGCATAATTATAAGTGTTTGTGATTTTACTCGGGGAGTCTATGATTGGCTGATTTCTGAGTACGTTTACTGTGATGGGTGCGTTCTGATATTCGGCTACTGTGTTGTGGGTATTTTTTCCTGTGATGTTTATATATGTATATGTTTACCGTTATAATGTATGGCTTGTACCTACTTGAATTTCTCTGTCTATGAGACAATAAAGTAGTTTTGAATTTTGAAGTTTGCTGAGAGATTCGGGTGTTTTTTGTATTTGTGTTCAACAATTGGACCAGGTCAGTCTTTATGATGATGGCAGCAGTACGCTACAGGTCCTCCCAGTCGCTGTAGAACAGTTTGGTCAGTGGGGTAGGATCAGCTCCGATATGGCGCGGCCTGTGTGGTTGGTGGGGCAATAAACAACAT
>JASPKP010003740.1:15000-19143 GCA_030674155.1 Stramonita haemastoma
ACTCCTCTCCCACCTGTTTTAAACCTCCTGACCCAAAGAGGGGGGTACCCATTTACGGGGGGGGGTAAACGGGGTGGACTGTACAAACCAAGTCGCGCAAAGGGTCACCCTCCAATGTAACCACGCTCGACCTGCTTAATTTTTTTGCTTTACAAAAAAAAATGCATTGGGGCCCGGGGGTTCACGCCTCACAAGGGGGGCCCCAAAACGCTTCCACTTGGGGGGGGAAAAAATATTTTTCCCAAGCCTTTAAAGAAAAAAAAAGGCAGGGGGAATGGCCCAAAAAGGGAGAAAATTAAAAAAAAGGTGAGGGGGAAAAAAAAAACAAGGAAGAAACAAAAAGAGAGGGATAGAAAAGAGGAATCCTAGCACAGTTTTTTTCCCAAAAGGGGAAGATGCTTTTTAATTTACAGGCCCCTACATGCCACGGGGTTGGGCCCTTTTTTAAAGGGGGGAAAAAAACCCAAACTAGGCAAAAGACAGGTCACCCGGAAATTTAAAAAACCCCCAAAACGTTTTTCCCCCATTTTTGCATGATGATCGATGAAAATGGGGGGAAAAGTAATCCCGCGCAAGGAAATCATCTGCTTTAGATTTTTTGACAGGGTTTACTCAAAAGGTTTTCTACCTAATAATCCACGTAAACCCGGGGCCCCCAGGATAAAAGACACCCCGGGTTTTGGGGCGGGGAAATTTGAGCAAAAAACCCAAACCGCATCTGAAAAGTGACCCCCACACACGCCCCACCTGGCGGGGGGTGCGGGATGCTGATAAAGAGTTAAAAAGGAATGCACTTATTGTACTCTGCGGGGTTAGGATTCATCCTGTAGTGGGTCGGGTTTTCTAGAGGTAACGCACCTGCCTAGAAAGCAATGCCCCCGGGGTTTTAAAATGTGTGGGGTTTTATCTCCGCTTGGGGTACAAACTTTTTCCTAATTCACTTTGACCGGGGGGTGATGGCCCCGGATGCTATTTTTTGGGGGAAAGTAAAAAACCAGATCCCGTTTTTTAAAAATTTTTTATTTTTGGGTACTTAAAGAACTCACCAACAAAATAGATAGAAGATAGATAATAATAGATAATAGAAAAAGATAAAATAGATAAAAATGATAGAAAATAGTAGATAGATGGGGGGGTAGGTGGGGAGGTAGGTTTTATTTAACAGCAGACAACAGACAGACAGACAACAATAGATAATAGAAGATAAAAGATAGATAGATAGAAATATGATAGATAGATAATAGAAGATAGTAGATAGATGGATGGGGGGAGGGGTAGAAAAAAAGGGGAAAAATAAAATAATAGAAGAAAAAAGATAAAGATAAAAAATAGATAGATAATAATGATAGATAATAATAGAAATACAAGCAACAGCCCCGCAGAGGGGGCCCCGACTACGATTCCCTTTTCCCAAATCTTAGCTGTGGGAAAAGAAAGGGAATTATATATCATTTTTCCCAACTGACCAAAAAAAGATCCCCCAAACAGCTCCTTTCCTTCCCCCCAACCCCCACACTTTAAACCCATCACTATAAATTTTTTTAGAAAAAACAAAAAAAATCGCCCTGCCCAAAGGGGGAGAAGCAAAAACCCCCCCAAAAAAAAAACGGGGGCCGTATATCCACCCAAACTTTTGCTCTTGGAAATTGGGCAAGTTTTTGGGGGGGTTTTTTTTTTTTAAAGCAACTTTGGATTTGGGATTGAATTTTTTTTTGTTTTTTTTTAAAACCTTTGGGAGTGTTGGGGGTAAGGGCAAAAGGGGTTCGTTGTGAAAAAATTTTTGGGTTTGGTTAATTTTTTTTTTCTTTTTGTTCGTCGTTTTTTTGTTTTTTTCGTTATCATTTTCCCCCCCCCTCCTCACATCTTCATCAAAATCATCGCAACAACCAAAAACAACAATAAAAAAATCAATCAATCAATCAAAAAACACAGCAGAAATCAGTCAACAAATCACGATGGTCATTTTTCATCATTATAATCAATTAATCAACAATCGTTTAAAACAAAAATTTTTCGTCAAATCAGGGTTTTTTCATGTTATGTTGTCGGGGGTTTTAATTTTTTTTTTTAAAATTTTTTTCTTTTCCCCTTTTTCCCCCCCCTTTTTTTCCTTCCTCTTCTTTTTTTCTACTTTTTCTTGACTTTTTTTTTCTTTCTTCTTGTTCTTTTTTTTTTTTTTCTTGCTCTGTTTTTGTTTTCTTTTTCTTGTTCTTTTTTTTCTTGTTCTTCTTCTTTTTCCCTTCTTCCTTTTCATTCTTTTTCTTGTTCTGTTCTTCTTCGCCCTTTTTTTTTCTTTTCTTCTTTTTTTCTTCTTTTTCGTCCCTTTTCTTCTCATTTTTCTTTTTTTTCTTCTTTTTCCCCTTTTTTCTTCTGCTTTTTTTTGTTTCTTTGAAATTTTTTCTTCTTCTTTTTTTCCCTTTTCATCCTTTGCTGAAAAGCAAATTTTTCCCCTTCTGCAAATAATTTCCCACAAGTGCCGGGGTTGTGTAACCCCTTTTCAACTTCCTACTATGATTTTCGGTGGGATATTTTATTTGGTCGATCGATATTTCCCTTTCCGACAGACACAGATATAGAGAGACAAGACAAAAAGATAAAAAAAAAGACAGACAGACAGAAAAACCCAAACAAAGAAACAGAAAGAGAACCTTGGGAAAAAGGTGAAAAACAGGCACTGTGCGTGTGTGTTTTGTGTGTGTGTGTGTTTGGTGTGTGTTGTGTGTGTTTTTGGGGGTTTTGGGGTGTTTGGGGGTTTTGGGGGAGTAATTCTGCGTGCTTGCGCCGTGATACAAAGAAATAAAACCTTTTAAAAAAAAATCAATCAATCAATAAAACAACCCAATCAACTATCACTATCTATCTATCATCTACATCTATCTATCATCTATTTTTTAACTTCTAATTTTAACCCTATTTTTTTGTATGATTAGGATCAATCGTCTGCCCTGTCTGCTATCTTATACACCCTTTTTGTCTGCGACCGGGGGCCCCCTAAGTTTTTGCAACCATTCTTTCCATTCCTCCTCTGTTCTCCCTTTTTTCAAAAAATTTTTTTTTGTTTTTCTGGGGCCTTTTCCCCTTTTCTGATTTGTCCTCCCTCTTTTCCCTTTGGGGCTCCTTTTTTTTTTTCCCCCCTTTTGGGGCTCCCTTTTCAAATTTTTTTTCAATCCTTTGACTTTTTAATGACTTTTAAATTCCCCTTAAAAAAAAACAAAATCAAACAGTATTAGAACACACGTTCATCTTGTTTTTTTCAGAAAATCTGAACCCATGGATAAGCCCCTCCCCCTCCTCCTCTTCCCCTCCCCCTCTACAGCAAAACGTTTTTCAAATAACACTTTTAAATTATCTCCACTGTTCCCCTGCTTCACTACTCCCTTCTCGACCGTCACTACTAAATACTACAAATAACCCCCTTTCCAAAAAGACAGGGGGGACACCCCACCCTCACATCAGGTTTGTGTAGGACCATACGGTTTACACCAACAAATGGTTTTTTTTTTCTTTTATCTGTTCATCCCAGGGCCCTTCACCTACTCTGTCCTTCTCTTTCCCCGGGGGAAAAACTATTCTTCTTTTCCCCCCTTTTCTTTCTTGTCGACCCGGGGGTATGAATAATGGGGTTTTTTTTAACTCGGGCACACCTACATACACAATCTTAGCTTTTAAAAACAACCTTGGGGGGGGGGGTACCTTGGGGGTTTAGAAAATTTTCGCTCCAATTTGCCCAACCGGGTTCGATTCCCCCGAGGAATTTTTTTTCCTCCTGGAGTTTTTAACATCATGCGGACTCCACCTCCCCAAAAATCCTTCGATAGACTATAAATCGAGGGCTCGTGGGCGAACCACGCCCGAACACTTGCGCACTTTAAATCCTTTCCCTTTTCTTAAGAAGCCCTTTTGTGCCGGGGGAAAAGATGACTTTAAAAACTGAATACACACCGGGGGCCCGGATTTTAAAAAAAAAAAAATGAAAACTTTTTCCTTTTTCCTCGATATAAAAAAAAAAAACTAATCAAGTTTTAAAACACAGGAATCATCAATATTACATTTTGGGCCCCTAAAATAAAAAACTATATTAAAACCAACAACATTTATAACCAACCACCAAGTTGTACAACAACAAAAATTTTTTCACCCATC
>JASPKP010003741.1:0-19136 GCA_030674155.1 Stramonita haemastoma
GGGGGGGGTTGAAGTTTTATTTCCAGATTGTGGTACATTCAGATGTAGAGGGACACATACTACATAGATATAGGAGGAGATGCATTATTTGTATACAAGAGACACAGAGACAGAGAAATAGAGAGAGACAGAGACACAGAGAGAGGGAGGGAGGGAAGGAGAGAGAGAGTCAAAGTCAAATTTGTATTTCCACATTCTGAGTTGGAGAGCTAGATCTAGATGAAAAAAGAGGTAAGAGCCAAAATCATTCTTAACCCCCCCCCCCCCCCCCCCCCCCCCCCCCCCATTACCGTATGAGAGAGAGAGAGAGAGAGAGAGAGAGAGAGAGAGAGAGAGAGAGAGAGAGAGAGAGAGAGAGAGAGAGGAGAGAGAGAGAGAGAGAGAGAGAGAGAGAGAGAGAGAGAGAGAGAGAGAGAGAGAGAGAGAGACGGGGGAGGGAGGGATGTCAAAAGTCAATTTTGTATTTCCAATCAGAGTTGGAGGGAGAACTAGATTTAGATCTAGATGAGAAAAGGGGTTAAAGCCAATATCAAAGTATTATTTTTTCCTCCCATATGGCAGAGAGAGAGAGAGAGAGAGAGAGGAGAGAGAGAGAGAGAGAGGGTGTCAAAGTCAATTTTGTATTTCCACTTTCAGAGTTAGAGAGATAGAGATCTAGATGAGAAGAGAGGTGAAAACCAATATCAAAGTCTTGCCCCTCCCCCCTCCCCATGAGAGAGAGAGAGAGAGAGAGAGAGAGAGAGAGAGAGAGAGAGAGAGAGAGAGAGAGACAGAGAGACAGAGAGACAGAGAGACAAAGAGAGAGAGAGAGATTTCTGTTAAAAAGAGATCTAGATCTAGATGATAAAAGAGGTGAAATCCAATATCAAAGTCTTGTTTTTCCTCCCATGCAGAGAGAGAGAGAGAGAGAGAGAGAGAGAGAGAGAGAGAGAGAGAGAGAGAGAGAGAGAGAGAGAGAGAGAGAGAGAGAGAGAGAGAGAGAGAGAGAGAGAGAGGGGGGGGGGGGGGGGGGATCAAGGTCATTTTTGATATCCAGCAGATAGTCTACCCGATGCCATCATTATTGTTGCCAAGCACGGCTTACTTGTCTAGCCAGATCTGAAAAACGGCCTTGAAAACTCTTAGGTCTGCCAGCTTTGAACCCTGCCGGGACGCGGCTTCTTCCACTAACGTTCTCTGTCACAATGACGTCACTTGTTTCTGGAGTAACGGTCCCTTTGAAAAATGACGTAATGACGTAAATGAGTAGGAAAATGACGTCAGACCAGCTGCTTTGGGACAATTGTGATGACTGTAGGCGCTAATCAATGCATCCTGCTGTCCCTGGGGTATCAACGTAAGGACCAACGCATGTAGCAACGCATGTAGCGCTATTTTGAAACTATACAAACGGCAGTTGCGGGGGCGCACTGTTTGTTCAAATATGCGCTATTCGCAGTTTTTTTGCGTCCGTTAGGGCGCACTGGTCACATTATTTTGCGGCAAAGTTGAAAAAAATGCGGGAATCCCGCAAGGGCGCACCCTAGAATCAACACTGAAATCTATCATCAATAATGATCACAAAATCTGCATAACACTGAAAAACCAATCATATCAAACATCATAAATTTATATCAACAGCTGAATAAGATAATCAAGCACATCCCTTAATGCAATAAAGTCAATTACACTGAGATAAAATGCATTGGAATGGACTTCCATTGCTTTTCAGATGCAGATCCCCCCCCCCCCACCCAAACAAATAATAGTCCATCAAATAATACAATGTTTTGTGTATCTGTAATACCCTAAAATATTTTTAAAGGACAATAAAAATTATTTTAAAAAAAGAAGGCAACATATCAGGGCATATTTCAGAAATGGCAGAAGATTTAACCAAAATGTTAGAAAACTTGGAAAGAGATGATAAGGAGAGTACAACAATAAAGGCAGAAACAAAGTAGCAGTAAAAGCAAAATCTGCAGATTTTCTAAAAGTGGAGAGAAAACAATCAATCCAAACATAAGCACCCCTAGGTGAGAGATTTTCAAATTTTAACTAATAAAATAACATTAACACAAACCATTTTCAAAATATGACAATTATTTCACACTGCAACGGATAAATTCACTTACCCCTGAAGTTGTGGCGTTTCCTTCCTTACTGCTGCTGTTAATGTATTCTTTCTATTCTGATTCCACGAATAGGTCTTCATGAGGTCTGAAAACTGCCCCTTCTTCCCTTCAGGTGAGAAGAATGGCCCAGTGACAGGTCTGCACATGAATGTCACCACCGTCATTTTACAGTCTGAACATGTCTAAAATGAAAAAGGGCCTTATTACTAGTTCTCCAAAGATTAAGTCTGACAATTCGTAACTAACACTGACATTACAGTGCTTTAAGAGGAACAATACTAGAATAAATTTTTCTGTCTTGATACCATTTTGTAATAGGAAACTAAAACAGCATGCAATAAAAACCACAATCACTATGCAAGAAAACAAATTTGTTTGGAGTCTCATCTAAACAAAATAATCAGTGAGGCCCAGTAAGTACCAAAGCATCATTATGATACATGGATATGCAAATGCATCCACAACCACACATACTATCCAACAGTGAACACAAAGCTATGCAAATTTATGTGCGAGTACAGAAGAGCTCTTTTTTTTTTTTCATCAGTATCATAATTTAAGAATTAAGCCATACTGACTTCAGTAACTAAATCAGGAGTCATTCACTCTTCACACTCTTGCATGGTCCAGGTCCACATAAAACCATTATATAAACTTCACACACACACACACACACACACACACACACACTTTTACCTGGACTTGGTAACTTTGAAAAAGCCATTATTGGAGCTGCTTTTATCCGTGGGTGTCATTCCCTGAGCTGAAGTACCATAGAAGCGGAAGCTAGAGAGCTGCAGAGGTTTGCGGTCTCCCTGTTTGTTTGGATTGTCCACATTTTGACTGACAGGACCCCTGAAAGTGTATGTCAAAACTAAGTCACCGTTATACAATAAAAGTCTCAATCTTTATTACTGAAATTGCTCAAAAAGACTTTGGAAGATAAAATATGGTGTCCATTCCCATCTCATCAACAACCCTAGTAACACAGTTCCCGGAACATTCTGGGACAACCTTGCTTGGCCGCACGGCGAATCCCAGAATAATCTGGGATGAAAATTATATAAAAACCACACTGAAAAAAAAGCTTTATCATCAAAGCTTTCTAGTGATGTATAACTTAATATATACTTAGTTCAGTCGTACATATTAAAATATCAATTCCTAATTTTCACACAAAAATTAAAGCTTTTATTTTAGGCATTCCTTTTTCTTTACCTTTGTTTTACCCTACTCATTTATACAATAACGCCTTGTACTTAAAAGGTATGAGCAAAAATCGTTAACTAAAAAAAAGTCTAATTGCTGCAATATTTTTAATAATGTACAATTAAACACAAAAGAATTACAGCTTTTCTTTCAACGATAAAAAAAAAGTTAAACATGTTAATCTGATACATTTCTTCTCAACCTTAAAAAAGGCTTATTATCCTAATATGATTTAAAATAAAGTATGGGGTAGGAGAGACGGAGAAACTTACACCCTAAAACAAATAAATCAATTAAAAATACATGTTTAAACCACAAAAAACAAAGCAAATCAAACTAAAAATCACACTTGAAATACTCTGAATTATGAGCAACTCTTTCTTCAAGAGCCAACAAACAAACAAAAAAATTAACTTAGAACAAACCTGTGCTGATTTTCTTTGCTCTCATCTTCACTGCTCCTTTTTGTCTCACCAATCGGTCTTTTGTTCTCCTTTACTCTGTGTACAAAGAGAGGGGGGGGAAAAATCTGAACTTCTCAATTTACTTTTGAAATGTACATTCAATCACACACAAACAGCATACACTCACTCACCCTCACAGTATAAAAGTGAGCAAAACATGTTGAGGATACCACTCATCTATATGGAGTAAATTAGTGTCTTCTGAACAACGAACATGAGGATGAAGCTGAAAACCCCAAACTCTCTTAGAGATCTGTTGACAGTGACATACAAATTAACTTGGGACCCCTTTCACTCCGACCTCCCCAGTCGTATGTCAGTGGAGGCTCCAGCAACACACCTTCCTTTACTCCACTAGACCTTTAGTGTAATATGTGTGCTAGTTTAAAATTACAAAGACATAAAAAAAAAAAATTGAGGTCATATATGCAGCACAGCAAGCATTCTGCACATACACAAAAGAATCCATGGTAGCAACAGTCATTCTTAGCAAAAAAAAAACAGAAAAGTCCATTCTAACTGCTAAACAAACACAAACCATGATAAAGCATTCTAATTCTAACTGCTAAACATACACAAACCATAATAAAGCATTCTAATTTTTTCTTAAACTAAAACCCACCAAATATGGTATTCAACAATAGTAAGAGGTACTACAGGGTTCATACAGACTTGGTGGAGCAAAATTTAGGGCTTTTTAGGGCCTTTTTTTAGGGCCTTTTAATCCAAATTTAGGGCCTAGCTGCGGGGTAACAAATGTATAGATAGCAACCTAAATACACCTTTCCTTACACACACACACACACACACACACACACACACACACACACACACACACACATATATATATATATCAACCTCAAAAAGAGTCAAGTGAGCAAAGTCACCTTATGTGAAACTGTATGGTGGATACTGACACTACTTCATGTTATTCTAGAGTAGAATGTCTTTCAATCATGGATACAACAAGAGACAAGGAGGTGAGAGGCAGCAGAGTCCTAAAGAGGGAAGGGGGGGGGGGTAACAATGTGTGTGTGTGTGTGTGTGTGTGTGTGTGTGTGTGTGTGTGTGTGTGTGTGTGTGTGTGTGTGTGTGTGTGTGTGTGTGTGTGTGTGTGTGTGTGTGTGTGTGAGTGCGTGTGTGAGTGCGTGTGTATGTGTGTGACTGTTTTGATTTATTTGATTGATTGATTCTCTTATATTGAGGATAATGGAATAAGCTGTGACTGTGAGTGAGTGAGTGAGTAAGTGTGTGTGTGTCAGGGGGTGGGAATTGACAGAGTCAAAAAACTCTGAAAAGCGGGGGGGTCCAGGGGGCTTTGCCCCCTGGTGGGGTCAAGGGGCAGAGCCCCTTGTGGGGGTCAGGGGGCAACGCCCCCTGAAGCTGACGGTTTTTTCAACAATTCTAGCCTGTTTAACAGCCTCTCCTTGAACTAATTTCAGTTTTTGATACTAAGCAATTTTTGCCCTAAAATAAGCTCTCCAAGAATGACTTTCTGTCATTTCTTCAATCTAAAGGAGGTTCTATACCAAAGTAATCACATAGCAAAATGAGTATATTTCTAGACAAATGTGAACTAATGCAGATACAGGAAGAAAGAGAAAGAAAGTACTGACACACATAGAGAAACAGAGAGAAAAAAACAGAGAGAAAGAAAGGGGGGGGGGGGGGAGAGGTGTGTGTGTGTGTCTGTGTGTGTAAGAAACAGGGAGAGGTGGAGAAAATGAGACAGAGACAGAGAGAGAAGTGTGTGTGGTGTGTGTGTGTGTGTGTGTGTGTGTGTGTGTGTGAGAGAGAGAGAGAGAGAGAGAGAGAGAGAGAGAGAGAGAGAGAGAGAGAGAGGAGAGAGAGAGAGAGAGAGGGAGAGGGAGAGAGGGAGAGAGAGAAATCAATACACTCTTATGAAGACTGAAGAAGATCCTATGTCTTTCTCATTTTAAAATCAAGTTGAAGCCCCCGTACAAAAGCAGATTAAAAATTCATCTGATTTCAGAGTGAACTCACCATGACAGTTTGCATGGCCAAAAAACAAGTTCTGTGTATGTGTGTACTTTCCGGCTGTCCGGTACAGCGGAGGCTGAGTTCCACACGATGTAACTTTAGAACAGTCACTCTGCCGTTTTAACGATCAACTGATTTCTCGAAGATGCGAAAGGGTTACTGTTCCATGATTTGCCAAGAAATTAGCGCTTCTATGACTAAAGTGCCGTGGTTTGTTATTTTCCGACCGTGTTCCAATTTCCGACACCATTTGCTAATGAAAGCTCAACTTTCACTATCAGGAGACATAGCGCAAGTTTTAAACATTGCTCGGCAAAACGAACCAATTTCTCTGTTTGTGCATCTATATCGGCAACTGTACCTCTTCTAGCCCCATCATGGCCTGTTAGCGTCAATTTGCGTTTATTCCGTGTCTTTCTTTGCTTGTAAGTGTGTCAGTTCGATCTGTTTTTAAACGAAAGTCTACACTACTTTCCGCCATTTTGTTTTGAAAGAGATGCTGTGCGCATGCGCTATAAGGGGAGACAACTGAACAATAGGATCTAGCAGACGACATAATGCATCTCATCGCTTAACGATAGAAAACTATATTTTCGATTTTCGGATTTTTTTTATGACAAAAATTGGATTTTTATTAATTAAACTGAATTTTCTTATTTTACAACTTTTTCCGGAACAAATACGGAAGGTGCACAGGTCTGCACAAGGTTGCACACCACTTTTTTGCGAAGCAAAGCGATCACATTTCCAAGGGAGGCAATTACTATTACCTCCCTTTACGAAATAGGTGGCCCGACGCGAGTAGCAGACGACAAGCATTCTATCAGCGATAATACGATCTTCGGACACGCTTTTCGGATTTATTTCTCCAAAGTTTTATTTAGAATATATATTTTATAATTTTTTTTAATAAAATCTCACACATGACTTCCATTTTTAGGGCTTTTTAGGGCCTCCAGGGCAATATGTCTCATTTTTAGGGCTTTTTAGGGGCCCTATTTTGGCTTTCCCAAAATTAGGGCTTTTTAGGGCTTTTTAGGGACCTGTGCGAACCCTGTACTATGATGGTTATTAGCCAGAATTTTCAAGCAATCATCTGTCCATAAATTTAAAATCTATCAGTCTGTCTGAATGTCTATCTACCTATTTTCAATGTACGTATACACACCTAGGCACACAGACTATGTGCATACCAACCTGTCAGTTAGTGGGTAAATCAGTAGCTACCGTGTCTGTACGCTTGTGCATGCATAGAAGCATTGTGTAAGAATGCATGTGCACAATAAAAAAAAAAATAAATAAATAAACAAACAAACATTTTAAATTCTAAATTCTGACACTACCTTGTGAAGCACGAAGACCCCGCTGCAACCCCAGTCATCTGTGACCACTGAGTGGAATCCCTTGGTGCTGAGACAGTGGGTGTGGTGGTCCCTTTCTGCCAGTTGTAGACAAGCATCTCCTGACCCGTCTTTGTTGGAGCACTAATTTGTAAAGGAGATTCCTGGTTGATCTTTGGAGACACACTCGACAGTTGTTGTCCACTTCCCACCAAGCTCGTCTTTTTAAAACCAACTTCTGCTTTGTTCTGAGGTGCCATTCTGTTTGCTGTTATCAGACAGTTTCAGGTTGTAATGGGAATAAACAAACAATGCATGTAAACAGTTTTCAAAGCATTTCTATCATAGGCATAAAGCGTACCTGCACACAAGTTGAAAAAAAGCACAACACAATATGTTTTAAGAAACTTAAAAGTTACCAATATTGTTGTTATTGTTTTTTGTCACCAGTGAAAGTGCGTGTATGTATGTGTGTGTGCTTCAGTCTGCCATAACGATTTTGGTTACACTTCAGGATAAAATAATCAAATACTTCATAGACAAAGTACAAGCATAGACAGTCTTAATAGTAATAAATATGAGCAAAGATACTCCTAGTTCTAGTAAGCACAAAATTTCATGAAAATAACATGGTTTGCATTCCACTAATCTTTAAAAAAAAAAAATTCTAGGTACTTTTATCAACTCTGTAAAGAAAACCTCTCTTTTTTTCACTGAAGAAGTATAAAACAGTACATCATCCACCATGAATAAGAATTTACTGGTGCATAATGAAAATTTCACACTGTTTTTAATACAAAACAAAAATGTCCTGAAGTATTATACCTGTGTGATTTACTGAAAAGTTATTCATTTATTGTGTGTCTGAGGTTATTTCTTCTTTGTGCTGCTGTTACCTTTAATACTATAATATACAAATACTGTCATACTTTTCCCCCCTGCTTTTTAATGTCATCCTCAAACAGTTCTTTTATATTTCATAAATGATAAAGAGCAAACAAGATACTACATCAACATACTCCATACATAGAAATACAATCCAGTTTAAAATACATACCTTTAAGTGCACTTTTTATCTCAGCCACCAGACCATCATTTACACCCTTTACGGTACCGACAAAGTGCATCTCCCAGAAGTTTCGTTTGCATTTCGATCTCACAATGAGCCGTGGACCCTTGAGTTCTACTTCAGTGTTACTGATCTGCAAAGAAAATGACAAATGCCGTAATGTAAAATAATGGCTATTCTGTTATAAATATAGATTCGGGGGGTAAGAGTCTGTTTAGTTTGGTTTGAGTTTTTGAATGTGTGGTTTGGTTTTTGTTTGTTGTTTTGGTTTGGTTTTTTGTTTTGTGGGTTTGGTTTTTTGGTTTTGTTTTTTGTTGTTGGGTGTTGTTTTTTTAAGGGGAGGGGGAGAAGAGTGGTAAACTGTACACTCAGTTTTGCAGTGACTTGACTTCTCCCTAACTTTTGGATAGGTCACCAGGGCACTGGACTCTAGTTTCCAGGTAGCATTCTTTGGACAATTGAGCCTTGCATAGCCATCACTCCACAGGACAGGACTCAAACTAGTTACTAACTCCTGGAGGAAAATCCACTGAAATAAGCACAGGCCTCGATGGTGACTGGAACCCGCACCTTACTACAAGACTTATTTTGCCTTTTACACATTACAGTATGACGACAAAACAGACTGGTCAATGTATTAAATTCATTAATTTGCTGTCTGACAAAAGTTCAAGATTAAAAAATCAAATAAGTCTGATTAACCCCTTATGGCATTCAGTCCTTCCTACTGTTTTTAGAAAATAGCATTTAAAAAAGTTAAAGAAAGAATACCAAAAAAAAACTAGTAGTAGTATGGTATTTCATATAATAAAAAAGTGATGGCTATTTAGCAATGAAAGACAACTGTTTGTTACTTACATCCTTTCTCAGTTAGTCAGTACTTGTCAACTGCCAAAGATCCCCATCCCATCCCTACTTAACTCCCCACAAGCAAAGATTTCATTTCTCAAAACCTACTTTAATCATTGCATTATCTCTCTTAGATCACAAGAATTATTCTTTTTTTTTTTAATGGTGAATACACGATCTTTCTTAAATTAACTTCTTCATGCAATACATTTCAAGATTCCAATATTCTAATGTCACTTACCTCATTGCTCATGAAGATTCGAGCTGGATTACACACAAGCCGGCTCTCTAGATACACACGGCCATTTTCTGGCACAATTGAGACTGTTGCCGCTTTGAATGAAAGACTGATTGATTGATCACCTAAGTACTTTAACTTCCCGGTAAATTCTTTTGCAGCCATTTTGTCCAATCGTCTGCTCTGGGTATAACCTGTGATTTACCTGCAAAAAGAACCCAGTCTGATTATATGTTTTTCCCCTCAAAATTAATATGATATACCTTAGGTTGGTACACTTTGTTAGTTATACATCAGACAGTTGCAATGCTTGGTCTGCATATTGCTCTGTTGGAAAAACCAAAAAAAAGCTGCTTTTAAAAATAATTTTTGATATGCCTTCAAGTTCAAGGTTTCATGAACTGGTGGATCAAATCCTTAACAAACGCCCTGGGCAGTACTAATTTTCAACAGACTAGTCTGTAGACAGTGTAGCGTAACAATTTCCACACTTTGGCCATCAGTTATCCACCTTCATTATTCAATTCAATTGTGAATTAGTTCATTATTTTATAGACAGAGAAATTAAAGCAGGTAACAAGCCAAACACAAAAACAGTAAACATAACAATTTTTAACATCAATATAATACCACAACACAGTATCTCACTATCTGACATCAGCATGCCCCCATCACAATATAAATTGTATAATAATAAAAAAAAAAAACACCCACAAATCTACATTACCTCAGCCAGTCATAAACTCACCCAAGTAAAATCACAACCACTGGTGTGCGCACCAGTATACCCATGCATCCACACACTTACATGCTACTTGCACATAGATATGGACACACACACACACATACGCATTTTTATATTAAACAAAATTGTTAAACATGTTGAATAATACTGATAGAGAAATATCAATCAAATTAATAGTCTATTCAGTAATCTTTTAAGATATTGAACAGTCTTCATAAAAACAATAACAAAAAACCATGTGCACACATTTAAATTCTGACATAAAGATAAACTACATAAAGTGATAAACCAAGTTGTGATAACAAAAAAAATTAACATGCTGTATCAGTGTATGATTTTAAAAACAAATAATAATATCAATGAAATTAAAACTCTATTGAAATATTGAACACACTTACACAGTCTAAAATCATAAAAGGTAGCCAGCCTTTCCTATGCTTCAAAATGTCCTATCCCTCTTCTGAGCCCTGTATCTCCCTTGCGCCCACTGCCCCCCCCCCCCCCTTCCTCCACCACTCCTTCTCCCCCCCCCCCCCTCCTCTCATCCACTCAATCACCCTCACTCACTCGCTTTGGGTGAGTTCAGATTTATTTAATTATTGTCATGCACTTATTAAGCAGCAGAATAAAAGGTGCAAACAAAACTCTTTTTATATCGCAGAGTTTTTAATAGATTTGGGTACTCTGTAGCTTTTGAGAAGGGAGTTTGAAATATTTCACAAGCACATGAGTACCATCACTTACATAAACTGATAAAGTTACAACCTGTCTTGCTCTGTCTCTCAAATGGCACTCATACAAATCATTCAGTTTCATCTGCTCACAGCCCACAATTTTGCCACATCTTGTAACAAGATTCCTGTTCAGTACACTTTTGTTTTTGACAGTCAGGTTTTTGTAAACATATCAAGGAGAAGAAAAGGGCAGACTCGATAAAGCATTGATAAAAATTCTGTAAAGCTTTTTTTACATTTACTTGAAGATTCCAGTTTTTGAAGAAGATGCAAGAAATTGAAGAATGGCATTTTCTATAATTTTCCAGATCTGTATAAAAATTAGCATTAAAATTCAGTTATCAATGACAGTACCTACTATTACTATTTAGTAATAGTATACCAACAAACACATTTTAAAATAAAAACCTGTGTATTTCTGGTATCATATATGATGTAATATGAATTATAATACTACCTATTTTAAGTATTTTACTCTGAAACTCGGGACATTTTAAAGATGCTTTTCTGAGATGTCATGACTTTGTCAAGGACTTGTTCTACACACCTACAGAAAATTTGGTGTTTAAAATAACTCAATATACAAAAAGTGTTCAGTGTATCGTTGGTGTGATATGAGCACACCCCCACATAGTGCCACTGAATGACTGATGCTTCATACATTGTCATTGTGGGTGGGGTGTACTTAGAACGACGGCGTTGTCCCATACGACGTCGTACAAAGCATTTGTACGACGTCGCTGCTAGGACACCTGTCCTTGTGTTGTAAAAAGAATCTATGCTCCCTGCAAAGAAATGGTGGTATCATCCATGATAATTCTGATCTACATAGACATTACTTTAAAGTCAGAAAGACAGCGAGAGACAGAGACTGTGAGAGTAAGAGATAGCCTAGAGACACGGTCTGTCAAAGCATCATTTGATTTGGGCATGCACTGTGTGCAATACATGGCATCATCGAGTGTGCGTGTGGAAGGGGGGGGGGGGGGAGTAACGACACATATTATCTACATATTTACTACTTTTCGCCTTTGATCTATAGACTGACCAGCATAATGAAACGTGAAAACACTTGTAAAAAATAGAACACAAACTGCAAACTTCCTACTTACAACAAATGATCCTCCATAAATTTTAGGCGATTGTTTCTACAGATATTGGCATACATCGATCTCCTAAATCAATATGTTACAGACTGTTCATATCAATACTTACAGGTCACTCAGAAGCGCAGAAATAATGATATGTTTACTTTTCAAATTAAAAGTGTCAACAAAACATTTCTCCGTATCACCACCGCCATTTTGAAGACAAACTTTCCCGGGGTATCTGGGCCGGAAGAAGCGAGCACTTTTTCTAGTATCAGCCAATGAAATGAGCACTTACAAAATCGGACGGCAAAACTATCATTTCTGCCGCATTTCCGCTTTGAGGCCGGGACACCACCATCCCTTGTTCGCAGGCCTTTATCCCATGATTCTGGATCTGTCGTTGATGGTGTTCCGAACCAGTCAGATAAATACATTGTTAGTGCACAGCGGAAAAATCCGGAGATACTAAGAGAACACTATTTGTGTGGTGCTATGTCTTGCCAACTACTTTTTCACCTAATAAAGGTTTGTGATCTGCGAACTGTATTGGAAGTAACCATGAAAAGCAGTTGCATATAATGCTGCTGAATATCTGGTAACAGCCGCAAAACAAACAAAACATCCATTTTAAACAGGTAGATAACGTACTCAATGTACAAACAAAATTGATAACATTTGAGTCTTATATTCAAGTTCTAGATCCACTTGTTCAAAATCAAGCAACGCTCATGCTGATGAGTGATGTGCATCTCTTCAGATGTAAATATTATTGCATAGTCCAGTTTACGATGCTGTACTACAACTAGTCACTGAGAGACTCGAGGCTGAGGTGAAAGGTCGTCAAAATGGGAAATAAACAGTCATGCTGCATTTACCACAGTCCCAAAAGCCGAAACAAGAAGCGGCAGGAGTCCTACCAGCCATCACGCCCTGTGGAAGATGGCCAGTACCATGTTCCACCCCATGGACACATACTTCAGACTCAGCACAGCACTGGATCTCTTGTTCCTCAACATATCAGCGAAAGAGAGCCTGAAGGTATATTTTTTATTGTTAAATTACAGACTTCAGGCAGTTTAGCTCAATATTTCTGCATAATGTATTCTGGAATCACTTGACTCCTTGAGTCTGGATTACTCATTTACTGAGCAGTTTCATTAAATAGTTATTAATTAATCCATCTTTAACCAGGAAATGAATGTATATATGGCTTTGGGCATAAAAGCCTAGTAGTTGTCATTCTAAAATAACATAGATTAGCTAACATATTAACACATGATATAAATTGTGGGAAGTTAAATCAGATTTCAATTAAATGCAACTTACAGTTGATGCTTTGTTCTTGTTTTTTGACAAATGTGTGTGTGTGTGTGTGTGTGTGTGTGTGTGTGTGTGTGTGTGTGTGTGCATGTATCACTGTATGTGTGTGTGTGTGTGAGCTTTCTCAGTAGAATAGTTATTGATTGATGTCAATTTTTCATGTTTTCAGAAATCGACTTTGACCCATCAAACAATCCAGTTGCTAAGCCACTCTTTTCAGCGAGGTCAGAAAGTGAGGTCCAAAAGAGTAAGTAATTGTTTTTGTCATTAGCATGTCAATTGTACATTTTATGGCCTGTGAATTTAGAGGTTTGATAGGACATTGACACTACAGTGACAGACTTAACAATGTGTAGTATGTATACATGTATGTATACACGTATAGTATTTTATAAAAATCTTTCTCTCTCTCTGTGTCTCTGTCTGTTTACAGGTCTGTCTCAGTGTCTGTCTGTCTGTCTCACTCTCTCTCTCTCTCTCTCTCTCTCTCTCTCTCTCTCTCTCTCTCTCTCTCTCTCTCTCTCTCTCTCTCTCTCTCTCTGTGACTCTCTGTGACTCTCTGTGTCTCTCTGTCTCTGTCTCTCTCTGTCTTTCTCTGTCTGTCTGTCTGTCTCTCTCTCTCTCTCTGTCTCTCTCTCTCTCTCTCTCTCTCTCTCTCTCTCTCTCTCTCTCTCTCTCTCTCTCGCTCCAAACTCTCTATAGTCTATCCCTTTCTTTCCCTGTTGACTAAGATCAGCTAAAATAGTAATTAGTATACTTTATTTCCATTCATTTCTTGCAACTTCAGTTTTATATAAGAAATTTTCTGCTATAAATGCAAGTTTGGAAGAACGCTGTCAAGAAAGTTTAATCATGAAATTGATGAGTACAACATGTTATAACAATTTGGTTTATCATAGTTTATGTCATAAAAATGTGTGAGCATGGGAATGTTTCTGATGTGTGTGTGTTTGTGTGTGGTGTGTGTGTGTGTGTGTGTGTTTACACAAGCTGTTATGAGTGTGTGGATGTGTGGGCATACTGTTATGCACACTAGTGTAGTGATTTTACTTGAGTTTATGACTGGCTGAGGTAATGCAGATTTGTGGGTGCTTTTTATATTGTAATGGGTGCTTGCTGATGTTGGATACTATGTTGTGGTACCATAATATTATGTTTACATATTTACTGTTTTTATACATGTATGGCTATGTAACCCACTTGAATAAATTTCTCTGTCTCTAAGATAAAAAAACTAGAAAGTGATTGAATTGAATGGTGGTAAATGCTGTAATGTGCTTGCAAAGGGGTGTACATTTGCTGTGAGTGTGATGTACTCTAGGCATTCAGTTCTTTTATTTACTTAGAATAGCTAATCAGGTTGTTCTTATTGTGAGAGAATTAACTTTTGGACCAGACAAGAACTTATGGAAAAAAAACAGAATAAAGCTAAACTGTCATTACTAGTCTCAGCTGACAGGTACTGGAAGCACTTTGTCTTAGATGTCAGCTGTCATCCTACAGGCAGCAAACTGGTTAACTCAACTGTATGGAATCTTAATTCAGGCACTGTATCATCTGAAAAATATGTTGAGATTAGACGACTTCTGTGGTGCAACAAATGGATTCATAAGTTTGTCAGGTTCAGCAATTCTACTACTACCTACTGCTTATAAGTTATAAAGAACTGTAAATATATAACATGTTTATAACACAATATGTGTTTGTTTTTGTTTTGTTTTTTAACTTTACTATGACAGTGCATCTTGTAAACTCAAAGAAAAGTGTTCCACTTCCAGATGTATTTGCTCACTCAGTCAGTGACCTGTTGTCCAGACCCCGTCTTTGATTACATGATGGATTTCTGGAATTATCACTACTTGTTGGTATGTTTTATTTTTATGTTCAAGCTTCTTTTGTTGGGTACATTGCAGATAACAAACTGCGTCGCAGAAGTCAAATGATCATGTCCCCTGAAGGAAACCCGCAGTTTGTGAGTGTTACAGAAAATTGTGTGTGTACTTGTGTGTGTGTGTGTGTGTGTGTGTGTGTGTGTGTGTGTGTGTGTGTTGTGTGTGTGTGTGTGTGTGTGTGTGTGTGTGTGTGTGTGTGTGTGGTGTGTGTGTGTGCGTGTGTGTGTGTGTGTGTACACTTGTGTGTGTACTTGTGTGTGTGTGTGCGTGTGTGTACTTGTGTGTGTGTACTTGTGTGTGTGTACTTGTGTGTATACTTGTGGTGTGTACTTTTGAGTGTGCATGAGTATGTTCAAGTACATGCGCATGTGTTTACAATGAAAAGTTCTGTAATGTCTGAGGAACCAGAATTCTTTCAGTAGAGATAATCTTGAAACACTGACAAATATATGATATTTATATAGAAATTGATAAAATGATATTGCACTCCCAAAGCAAAAACAAAACAAACATACACCTTGGTTTGGTTTTGTTGTGTCCAGAAAAAATGTGGCTTTTTCCTGATTTCAGAGGTTAGTATCCTTATGGTGATAAAATAACTGAGACAGTATGTCTGATGATGAATGACCAGTCTCAGTGGGCCACCCCAAGTGTATACTGTATACCTAAGAGTATTGAGATTCCTGTTGATATATTTTACCTCAGGTTTTTGTGGGATCAGAGCAAGTTTTGAGTACAGTATTTTTCTAAACCATAAATCTCTTGGATTGGTAAATTGCCGACACTGAAAAAGTTGCAGTGACATGCACATGTGTACTAGGTAAGAAAACAAGAGGACACTGTACAGTTAACTTTGCATTTCGTGTTAATGTGTACTTTTCAATGGATGTGGGTTCATATATGCTTTTCAAAAAAGTGTTGTGTATTAAATAGATACTTTCTCATGTTTGTGTGAATTAGTTTTAGTCTGATGATACCCATCTAGTCATATTGAGTGTCAGTGTATTATGTGGAAGAGGCTGGTTTTCAGAATCTTCAGTTGTGCCCCCACGGTCCACAGGACTACGGGACAGGTGAAAGCATTATGTCAGTCAGTGTGGTGGTATTTGTGTTGACAGATTGATGAGCATGGGCAGCTGAAAAAATTCAGCTCTTGCTCCACCATCTTCATTGATGACTCGACGGTGTCTCAACCTAACCTGAAGAACACTATCAAGACTGTGGCTCTGGCCATCTACTTTCATATACGAAACAGGGAGCGATCGGCAGGAGGGAATAACCACATAGATCGACAAATTTTGAACATATTTGACGAGAAGCTCCATCCTTTGTCGGTAAGGTTTTTTGTTGTTGTTGTCATTGTTAATCATTTCTTTTTTTACCTGTTTATTAAAGCAAAGAAAGCATCAGCATTTACCATTTGATGAAGACTCGTGACCATTGTAGGTTGCACGATACGTCTTTCCAGTTAACTGCGCAGATTGTCACCTTTTGAGTGTACAGTTTGCTTTTTTTTTTTTTTTGTCCAATATAAATGCAAAAAGCCGCCGCTGTAGTCTAGTGGTTAGGGCGTTGGACTCGTAATCTAAAGGTTGCGGGTTCGATCCCAGCTTTCGGCTATGGCGTTGTGCCCTTGGAAAAGGCACTTTACAGCTATTTTCTCACCCCACCCAGGTGTGAAAGGGGTACCAACCTTGTGTTGGGGTTAACCCTGCGATAGACTGGCGTCCTATCCAGGGGGGAGTCTATGACTCTCAGTCGCTTAACGCCACAGAAACCGGGATAAGCACCGGCCTGATGAGCCTAAGGCTCGGGAGAGACTTTAACTTTAATAAATGCAAAAGTATGTTGTTCCGATGTTTAATTTTTTTATCTGTAAACCATTGTTCTTATTACTTTATTTTTTATATACAGATTTTTTTTTTATAGTTAAACACTCACATTAATCGCAGTCATTTTGCAGAGAAACAGACTTGAGTGGAAATAATTTTCATAAATCATTTCTGAGTATTTCATGACCTTTGAAGGTAAAGGTTTCTCATCAAGGTATACATTTTTGTCACTTAAAAAAACAAGAAACTGTTATGTAATGGTTACGTCTGTATTTTTTCCTTTGTAAGATTGTTTTTGTTAGTAAGTTTCCCTGTGAGCTTTTCTTACTATAGCACACTCATGCTGTAACAAATAACCTGGTTTGGATGTTGAGATCAAATTGGAGGGTGGGGTGGGGGAGTAATTTGACTTGAAAAGTTTAGCTAATGAAAGATGAGACAGTGAGGCAGTCACAGTAAACACTAACAAACATACACGCACCAGACCTGATGGAAAACAACTCTGCTGCTTTATTCAGTCTGTTGTTCATCACAGGGCATGGTTTATGCAACTTGTGTGTTTTTTTTAATTTTTATTATTATAGCTACAGCGTGTGCCTGTAATCATGTATTTTGTGCCTTCAGAAAGATGCAGTGCCTGAAGACTATGACAAGCGTGACCCTGAGCACAAGATTATCTACCGGTTTGTGCGAAACCTGTTCAGTGCTGCACAGCTCACTGCTGAATGTGCTATTGTTACTCTGGTAAGAACTTCTCTTTCTTTTTCTTATTGTCATGGTGTTTACAACGAGTGGAAACATTGTAGAAGTACAACTTTTTTTTATGTTGGTAATGTTTTGCATTGTCTGGGGCCTAGTGTAGAACAGGATGAAGTATCTGTGCATGTGAAAGCAGCTTAGCTGTGAACTATTTATTTTTTCTGGTGTTAAGCTGCAATTCTGGTTTTTATGAAGATTTTCCAGTTTTCAAAATTAAAACAGGGAAAAAAAAGGTTAAATACAGTATTATATCAGCGTCCAATGCTGGTTACCAAGATGTCATCAAAGAAAAGCATAAAATATGGTAAGCTGTGCTTGTCAAAAGTTTGTTTTCAAATACAAGGAGGATTTTCCATACATTGATCAGTTTCGACAAGGCAAAAGTGTGATGTTATTCAGCTGCAGCTTTTCATGGAAGAAATTTTATACTTGGCTGAAATGCTGTGTCCAGGGTCTGTGTAACACTCATCCCCACCCTTACTTCCCCAGCTGAACATACTTTTTATGCAGCTAAGGTATTAATATAGTTTAGTCACATGGACACAACTAAGGGGAGGTGTGTCCAGTTACTTCCCATGTATTATGTTCAGTGTGACAATAAACTAAAATAAATCATTTTTTGTGTTTGTTTTTTGTGGGGTTTTTTGAGAAAAGAGAAAATAAAGTGTGGAAACATAAGTCTAATTTTTTAATGGTTTTCAACATTTCATGGTAAATTGTGAAATATTGAAAAATAAAAAACGGATTGTGTGTTGGTTTGATCAGGTTTACTTGGAGCGACTGCTGACGTATGCGGAAATCGACATTAACCCCAGCAACTGGAAGCGCCTTGTACTGGGGGCCATCATCCTGGCCTCTAAAGTGTGGGACGACCAGGCCGTGTGGAATGTGGACTTCTGTCAGATCCTGAAGGACATTCAGGTCGATGATATGTAAGTACTGAAACCATTCCTCATGTGTGGATTGCCCATTTCCCCGCTTTCCCACCACACACAAAATATTTTACAAAGAAACAAATTTCTGAAAAGAAAATCAAAAGTTGCAAATTAGCAAGAAAGGTTTCATCTTTAAAAGACATGCAGTGCATTGTTATTACTGTTGTACTTGTACGTTGGTGATAGCTTTATTGGTAGTTAGGTGTGTGGTTGATAGTTTCACAAATGAAGCAAGTCCTACCTGACCTAAAAGATTCATAGAATATGATGTATTTTAAATGTGATAGGAAAATGTTTTCCAAATGATTTTTTTCTTTAGTGAAGGTTGTTATTCTAAGAGCTTTCCATGGATGAAGACAGTCCCCTTGCATCATTTCTAAAGCGTAACATTGTATTTTTGACCTTGGCACTTCACTTTTGTCAGTGAGTGACAGAGAGACTTTTATCCAAGTCCAGTGACATGTATTTAAACATGTATATGTTCCTTTGGAGCGGATGACAAAATTATAACAAACCAGCTTGCACACAGGTGTCATGTTTAGAC
>JASPKP010003742.1:12500-19132 GCA_030674155.1 Stramonita haemastoma
CAAAGCGGATGCACTTCCACAGCAGCATCATTACTTCATCCTTATCACAATTGATCATCCTGCAATAATAAAAATTGCCTCTGATTCGATGGCTCCCGCTGCTCTGGTCTCATGGTGATCTCAGATTTGGTTCCCCCTTACACCTCTGTGCCTGTGCTGAGTTAGTGTCAAATCTTTTGGGTTGGGGGTTCGCAGGGAGAGGATCGTTGGAGGGACGTTGTGGTGGTCACCACCTTGGGTGGGTGACTCACTTAGTCTGGCTCCGCGACTGAGCTAATACTGTCATTAGTAAGGGGCTTAGTAGGTGGTGTCCTGCATATGTTAACTCAGAACAGGCAACACTGAACACCACCAAAGTGACCCAGCAGAAGTGCAGGGCCCCTCTGGCTGGTGACCCCACTGCAGCCTAACATTGATGGGCTCCCTGTGGACTCCCGACCCTGAGGGTGAGACATAACGAATCAGGGTATGGCTGTGGCTGGGAGATTGAAATGTGCAGGGTGGGAACGGCAGGACAGGGATGCTACACAAGATGAGGCAGCAAAAACATAAAAAAAAGATTCAACTCTCCTCCCCTAACCCCTTCCCCTCAAAAACCCAAACAAGGAATCCAACACTCCTCCACCCTCTCCCCTCCCCTCCCCTCCCCTCCTAACCGACTGACCTCTTGGTTTCGGGCAGGAAGATGGAGAGGGCGGTGACGACCTTGGTGACCTCGACCTCCATGCGGGCGGGCCCGATGACCAGCACAGTGCGCCCCGTCATCAGACTGTACAGCACCGGCTGCAGGTTGTGATAGGTCACCATCACCTCGTGAACCCCGTACCCTGGGCAAGGAGAGAGAGAGAGAGAGAGAGGGATATGTACACCTTAGCACTTTATTTTTATTTTATTTTATACCATTTTACGTCACAGCAGATTTCTCTGTGTGAAATTTGGTCTGCTCTCTCTCCCCGGGGAGAGCGCATTGCCACAAGTGCAGCGCCTACCTTTTTCTTTCTTTTTTTTCCCCCCTCAGGGATGGTGTCTAAACACGACACCTGTGTGCATGCTGGTTTTTTTAATTTTAATTTTGTCATCTGTTCCTACTGGCACCTGACGGCCTGCTCTTCTGAAAGGCGGAACGAGGTTTTAATGTGTGCGCAAGATGTTCTGCGTGCGTTCGCACATGGGGCCTCGGTTTATAGTCTCATCCGATTGACTTTCAACCCTTTTGACTTTCATTCAACCAAATGACTTTTAACCCTTTCAGTACGGTAAGCCTGTTTTCTGGTTCAGCTTTCTGCTGCCCTTCAGTCCTGTAAGGAGGAAAACCGGCACAACCCAATTTCCCTTCAATTCCTGGGTTTCTGAGGTGCAGAGGAGTGCAAAACAGGTACCTAGGTAGATTTCACATACACACACATGAAGCTTTATAAATATTCTCATGGGAAAGGAGAAGCAGTTTTTGCCGTATTAAAACTATTTTCCAGAGTCTGTGGATGCCAGTTAGCCGCGTGACAGATCACTATTAACAAACCCTCCTCTGGTACTGTTATCACCGGAAAACCAGCTGACAGGACTGAAGGGGAGAGTGCTGGGGCAGGATAGGGAAGTAATTGTCAGTAGATATTCAGTACTGTAAGGATTAAAAGGTAAAGGTGTTCCATAACCTATGTGGTCATAGGGGAGCAAGGCATCAGAGACCTCAGCTTCTCGAGAGGCCAGCATATTGAGGCGGTGCTTATCTCCTCTCCCTCGCTGCTTTACCTTCCCTGACCCTAAAGAGGGCAGGTACCCTTTTATAGCTGGGTAAACTCGAGGACTGTACTGAAGCCAAGGCACACAAACAGTCATCCATCCACTTGGTAAGCACGCTCGATGCTGCTTAAACCTTAGCCTGGGGAAAGCTAGTGCTCTGACCACTGAGCTATCCCATCCCTAAGATAAAATAAAAGACATATATTATTTTCGTTCCTAAGCTACAGCTGCCAACTTCACCTATTGTGAAACATGCATATGAGACCGTTTTTTTCCCTCACCATTTAGTCAGCCACATTACAACGTGGGGGATGATGTTTAAACGTGACACCTAAAAGAACAATAAAATCAGTCATAATTCAACAA
Source organism: Stramonita haemastoma (assembly GCA_030674155.1). NCBI lineage: Eukaryota > Metazoa > Mollusca > Gastropoda > Neogastropoda > Muricidae > Stramonita > Stramonita haemastoma. Next base: position 14,607 of record JASPKP010003742.1, read on the forward strand.
CAACAAAACTGTACAGCACATACCTGGCCTGCCAGGCCCGAGAGAAGAGAGGATGTCTGCACTGGTGTACACTCCATTCCTGGGTTTCCTGACCACCACACACAACACCCCCCCCCAGGTTATACCACTTCATGTCAACAGGTCTTACATGCAAAATTTACACAACACACCAAGGTAAGATCGCTTCATGTTAACAGTTCTTCTTATGAAAGTTTACACAACACATCAAGATAAAATCACTTCATGTGAACAGCTCTTCTGTGAACAGATCTTCTGTTGAAAATTTACACAGCACACCAAAGTTATATCACTTCATGTTAACAGATCTTCTGTTGAAAATTTACACAGCACACAAAAGTAAGCAGCTTGGAGCAGCCAAAGGCAAACATCCTTGCAGCAGAAACCCCAAACACAACACGAGACACGACAATACTGTCCACTGGCATGTGTGTTCTTCGGATGAGACCGTAAACTATAAACTATAGACTATAAATTGCGGTCCTATGTGCGAACACACACAGAACATCTTGTGCACACATTAAAACCTGTTCTGCTTTTCAGAAGAGTAGGCCATTGTGTGCCAGTGGGAAAAGATGACAAAATATACAAAATTGCATACACAAGGGGACTGGATGTAAAAAAAAGCTCATGAGTGCTTGTTCCATTATCTTCAAAATAAAAGAAAAAACAAAGAACCGGTACTCACCACAAACAAGACTCTGAGGAAGGGGTTGAAACAGTCTGCAAGTTACAGACACTGTCTGTCACTGTGTCTGTGTCACAGCACGAATCATCTGCACACACACATACACACACACACACACACACACACACACACACACACACACACACACACACACACACACACACACACATACACACCCACACACAGACATACATGGAGGCACCCATCTCATCTCCCTTGCTGCTTTACCTTCCTGACCCTAAAGAGGGCAGATACCCATTTATAGCTGGTTGAACTGGGGGACTGTACAAAAGTCAAAGGCACGCAAACGGCCCACGGCAGTTTACCCTTCCCAAAATCTGACTCTTTAGTTAGCGCAACGCTGGCTCTGTTATTCTGTGACGGACCCTATCCATTCGGCTACACCGTAAGCGAAATTCCATAGCACAGCAGGCAGGCTGGCTCAGGCTCCCTACTATTTCTCTGTATTTGAGAAACCCACGCTTTCCGATTAATGCGACAAAAGTTTTCATAAAATCTAAAATTATGTTTCTATGTGAATGTTTATAAGTGCCCAGAGTTGCTCGATATACATGGATTACTCTGTGAAAGAATAGTGCTGTAAAACGATCTGTAAGTAGTAAATGTAACAGCTTGAAGTTCCTCATTTGTGTTATTCAGTGTTCGTTGTCTGTGTCTGCTTCATGTGTAAAGCATCTCTGTTAGTGTGTGTGTTGTGTTAGCAGTGTAAGAGTGTGTGTGTGTGTGTGTGTGTGTGTGTGTGTGTGTGTGTGTGTGTGCTTGTGTGCGTGCGTGTGCGTGCGTGCATGTGTGTGTGCATACCACGTTCAGTGTAAGAGTGGTTTAGGGATTTTTTGCGATTGTCTTCCATCCTCTGGTCACTTTTCTATTCATATAGATCTAGTGAAGAACAAATTAACAAACAAACAAAACGAAAGAAAGAAAAGAAAGAAAAAAAAGCTTAGGAAAAGCACATTGTGTCTAAAATTAAATTTCAATGACAACATTCATTCTCTCTCTCTCTCTCTCTCTCTCTCTCTCTCTCTCTCTCTCTCTCTCTCTCTCTCTCTCTCTCTGGTGTGCGTGTGTGTGTGTGCGCACGCGCACGCGAGCGTGCGTGTGTGTGTGTGTGTATGTGTGTGTGCGCTCGCGCACGCACACACCTACCTTAAAGTAAAATGTCAGGCGTGCTTTTTGGTTTTATGGAATAATTACTGCCTTAAATCTTTGCGTTGAAAAGTAATGTTAGTTATATCTTTAAAAGGGAAGTACGTAAAGAGATTTGTACTTTGTGCACTGACCATCAGTATCATAACAGCAACAAAATAATTAGAACGCATAGACCTTAAGACCTACAGATAGGCTATTTTGTGGACCGCCACATATGGTAGACATCTGTGTTATATCACATCTCCCGGAAATCTGGCCGTTCCACAGGGGGAGGGGGGGGGGGGGCGGGCTACGTGTCTTTAGGCCTGTTAGTCTGGTAGGCTACTGTGTAAGGAGCTACTTAACTTCGGTGCAAAAATAGCGCTGTTTGACTGGGACTAAGAGAGACTTTTAGCTATTCTCGCGTAGCAAATGTGCAACGTCGATTTTGACTCTGGCATTGGGGGATGAGAGGAGGTGAGAAGTGATGCTGGTTTGTTAAGTTTTTTCGGCCTCTGCCTTCTTTTCTCTCCCACTGCCGAACTAAAAGTGTTAGAAGGAGTTGGTGTGGGCCACCCATCCAATTGGTAACCATACTCAATGCTGCTTAACCTTGGCTGGGGGAAAGCAAATGCTCTGACCATAAGATCAATCTGATTTTGTTTTAGATACACCTTGTCAAGGTAAGCATGAGAGTGTGTCAAAACGTTTTATGTATTTTTTTAACATTCACTCCCTTACTTTAAAATGAAACATGTATGCATCAATGGAAAACAAAAATTCTTTGTATATTTAAAAAATCACACAAAATAAAACTTTGAATTGATGTAATTGTGCATGATATGTACTTGTTTCAACAATTTTCTTGTGTTTGCTGAATTTCTAAACGACAGCCAGATTAATATGTCACATTTAGATACATTGTAAACTTGAGCGTGGCTGCACGGATCTAAATTGTATCAAGTCAGTCAGCCTGTCTGCCTGTCGGCCTGACTGTATGTCTGAGTGTCTATATATCAGTCAGTCAGTCAATCACGAAGTCTCTCTCTCTCTCTCTCTCTCTCTCTCTCTCTCTCTCTCTCTCTCTCTTCTCTCTCTCTCTCTCTGGAGTTAACATCAGTGCTGACTCCACTCTACCCAAAAGTCCTTCGGGTGAGACTGTAAACCGAGGCCCCGTGTGCGAACACACGCAGAACATCTTGCGCACACGTTCAATCCTGTTCCGCTTTTCGTGAGTAGGCCATCGTGTGCCGGTGGGAACAGATGACATTTACAAAACTGCATACACACGGGGACTGGATGTAAAAAAGCACAAGAGTGCTTATTCCATTATCATCGATATAAAAGAATAAATTGAATCAAATCTCTCTCTCTCTCTCTCTCTCTCTCTCTCTCTCTCCCTCTCCTCTCTTTCTCTCTCTCTCTGTGCAGTACCTGTGGCAGATATAGTGTCAGAGACACTCTTGAAGGATTCCGTGAACTCCATCTTGCAGCGGTCCAGGGGTCTGTCACAGCCGTCCTCCGACACATCTGCCGGGCTCTCTGCCGCACGGATCTGCTGGGCTGGGTTCAAGTCCTTCAACACAACACTACAGCCATAAACGTTAGAGACTCCCTGAAGTCAAAATGTGGCTACCTTAAAGGTAGGTTAAAAAAAAAAGAAGAAGTCTTAAACGCTAGAGGGTTAAACGCAAAATCTCACTTTTGGTGAACCTCAGAGCTCTAGCCAAGGAACAGGGAAAACCAGTGAGATGATTATAACAGCTAGGGTTATGACTATGAGTATGACTTTTCCCTACACTCCTTGAGAAGTTGTGATTCATTTTACACGTTCAATTCCAACCTAAAGGCCCGCTTATTTCCTACCTAGGATCTTCTTCCATCGTAACACCTTAATTCTGTTCCTATTTTCGATCAGTCTCCTCCTTCTCTGTCAGATTGCTGTGTGTGTGTGTGTGTGTGTGTTGTGTGTGTGTGTGTGTGTGTGTGTGTGTGTGTGTGTGTGTGTGTGTGTGTGTGTGTGTGTCTGTGTGTGTATGTGTGTGTCTGTGTGTGTCTGTGTGTGCATCATCATTATCATCATCATCATCATCATCATCATCATCATCATCATCATCATCATCATCATCATCATCATCATCATCATCCTTACCATGATGGGAACAAACGACGGCATTCTGGCAGCCTCCATAGCGCCGCCATCATCATCATCATCACCACCACAACCGACACCAACAGCGACAGAATCCCCGTTCACAGCATGGGGATTTTCCTGTCCACCCTCCCCCGAATCCCCCCCCTTCCCCACCCCCACCCCTACCCCTACCACACCATTCCGAGTGACCACATTTTCACCCTCACTCTTCCCCCCTTGCACTGAGCTGCACCGATCGTCACTCTCCCACCCCTCTTCTCCCCCACCCTCCTCTTTCTGCAACGTTGCGTTGTCACTGTCTTGTACACGGCACTGTGCCGCCGAGCGTTCTGCCACCACGACAACGATTCCGTCAGAAACACCGTCAGTAAGCGTGCCATCGACACACGACGCAGTACCGTCACTGTTCGCGACACGCGTGGCAGCGTCGCACGTTTCTCCTGAGGTAGCTTGCGCGTCGTCTGCTTCTTTTGATGCGTGGCACGAAGAAAAATGCTGAGGTGAGTGTGTTGGTGG
>JASPKP010003743.1:0-2500 GCA_030674155.1 Stramonita haemastoma
TAGTGGTCAGAACATTGCGCTGGCGATGGCAATTATACCACCTGGTACGGTCGAGGAGCTTTTTCTCCTGGAGTTAACATCAGTGCTGACTCCACTCTCCCCAAAAGTCCTTCGGATGAGACTTTAAACCGAGAGCCCGTGTGCGAACGCACGCAGAACATCTTGCGCACACGTTAAATCATGTTCCGCTTTTCCTTTTCGTAAGAGTAGGCCATCGTGTGCTGGTGGGAACAGATGACATTTACAAAACTGCATACACACGGGGACTGGATGAAAAAAGCACAAGAGTGCTTATTCCATTATTCTCGATATAAAAATAAAATCAAATCAATCAAATCAAATCAGTCTCTCTCTCTCTTTCTCATTTTTTCATCTTTCCTCTCTCATTTTATCTTTTCTTGTGCAGTAGTTCTCATGTTTTATTTGTTTCTTTCGTTAGTACTCTTTTTTTTGTCTTTTCCCCCTTTTCTTCTTTCTCTTCACTTTTTCTCTGTCAGTCTCTCTGTTTATCTGACTTTTTTTCTTGTAAAAACCAGCCCTCAAGCCATAGTTCTTCTTCAAGCTTTTTTAAATTTTCAACGACACAAGCAAAAATCGGGGCAGGAACTTTTGCCATCTATCATTTTGAGCCACTTATAAGGAAGCTAATTTAAGGTGTGTGGCCTTCTTATAAACCAATTCTTTCTTATATGGACGGACGAGGGGGAGAGACGCAGACAAAGTAAGTGCTTTGGGTGTTGTGTAAACTTTATACACTAGTAAAACTGAGTAGAGTATTAATTAGCCTAGAGCTAGGCCTAACTAAGCAAAGTATTGTCGATAGGATTGTCCTTTTTTGTTGGTGTTGTTGCAGATTACTGGGTTGTTGTTTTTTCTATTGACGACGTTGTGTGTTGTGTGTGTGTGTGTGTGTGTGTGTGTGTGTGTGTGTGTGTTGACGACGTTTGTGTGTGTGTGTGTTGTGTGTGTGTGTGTGTTGTGTGTGTGTGTGTGTGTGTGTGTTGTGTGTGTGTGTGTGCGAGAGAGAGAGATAGAGAGAGACAGAGACAGACATACAGACCATTCAATACTGAAATTCTCGACTGTCATTTCTAACAAAACCCTTTTGACGACGACAACGACGACGATGATGATGATATCTTTATCCCCAAGGGCTACAGATAAATATTCACAGATTTTTTTTTTCAGTCTGCCTAAGAGAGAGAGAGAGAGAGAGAGAGAGAGAGAGAGAGAGAGAGAGAGAGAGAGAGAGAGAAGAGAGAGACAGACAGACAGACAGACAGACAGACAGACAGAGACAGACGGACAGACAGAGACAGACGGATGGACAGACACAGACAGGCACAGACAGACAGACGGACGAACAGACGGATGGACAGAGAGACAAACACAGACAGAGACACATACAGGCACAGAGACAGAGACACAGAGAGACAGACAGATGGACGGATGGAAGGACGGAGGGATAGACAGAAAGACAGACAGACATGACAGGTAGGAAAGTATGCGTATACGTGACCAATGGCGTGTGCTCGTGTGACCTGGCGACTGAAAGTATATATACATATATAATATACTTTGTCCACACTTACAAAGCCGGAAGGTGTCTAAGTCCGTTTACAAACTAGCTTAACACGCGGTTTTTTTTTTTTGCGTGTTGGGAGAGAGAATAAGACGATGAGAGTGGTGCAGCTTTTTGGACAACAGTCAAACAACACACGTGCTGAGGTGGTATGACATATAGATCTGTAACGTGTTTGCTTTGCTCTTTTGGTGTGTTTTTTTTTTTTTTTTTTTTTAAGTTACGCGGTTGCTTAGTTGATTTTCGGTTTGAGGTGTGTGTGTGTGTGTGTGTGTGTGTGTGTGTGTGTGTGTGTGTGTGTGTGTGTGTGTGTTTGTTTTGGGAGTTGTTGGGGTTTTTTTTTTGGGGGGGGGGGGTTGTTTGTTGGTTGGCTTGAGTTTTTAAAAAAAAATGTGTTTTTTTTTTTTTTTTTTTTTTTTTTTGGGGGGGTGGGGGTAGCAGTAGTGGTGGTAATAACTTTTGTATGTTTTAAACACACACTGACACTAATACATGTTCTTTGTACTTCTCCTTCTCTCGTTCGCTTTACACTGTCAGATGTGTCTCACTCAGTCTGGGAAAAATAATGGCATGTCCTTTCCAGCTCCTCTCGTGGGCCCGTACAGCTTGGTCTGTAGGTTTGACATGATTGTGTGTTTGCAAAAGGCCAAAGAACTGTCAACCAGACGTAAGACTAAAGGGGTTTTTCACTTGACTGTGACAGAGATGTGTTGCAAGAGTTTGGTATTTATAGGAACAAAACTGACCTATTTTCCTTCTCCCATTCTTTCTTTGTTTTTTCTTACCACCTCCCTTCCTCCCTCCGTGTGTGTGTGTGTGTGTGTGTGTGTGTGTGTGTGTGTGTGTGTGTAGAGAGAGAGAGAGAGAGAGAGAGAGAGAGAGAGAGAGAGAGAGAGAGAGAGAGAGAGAGAGAGAGAG
>JASPKP010003743.1:7500-10000 GCA_030674155.1 Stramonita haemastoma
CCTGCATCAAACATACAGCCCATGTATAATGTTCTAAACAATTACAAATGTGTTGTGCAGGTGTCCAAATGTTAAATGCAGTGTTCGCATTGATGATAAATGATTGCTTCAATTTTTCGTGAATGGATCTCTCTCTCTCTCCTCTCTCTCTCTCCTTCCTCTCTCTCTCTCTCTCTCTCTCTCTCTCTCTCTCTCTCTCTCTCCATACTTTCACCCAGCCCCTACCCCCCCCCCCCCCTTTTATCAAACGATGTTGATTAATGTCATGCTGCAGTGTGTATTCCATTTGAGTGGAAAAATTGCCTTCTATATCTAGCAGATATATCAGGATCCAGAGACTCTTGCAACAGGGCAGTTGTTGTGTTGGGCTAGTGTGGATTGGAGTTTTGAACCAATTCTCGATACTATATTTTCGTTTGTTTTTCATTTATTATTCTTTGTCACTGTATTTCTTTGTGTTTAGTATCATATTAATATTTAGTGTGTGATTGGTTATATTGATTTAGCAAAATTTGTTGTATCTTAGTTTTTCCTAAAAAAATTTTCCCAACTTATATGCTTTATTATTTTTTATGACTATATGATTTATGTAAAACCGGGACTGGATTCAAAAAGTTGTTTATTATAACACATTCATTCCTTACAGATTTTGATTTGTGTTGATATTTAAGTTTTCGAAATTGTATTATAGCTTATTTTGTTTAAAAAATTGTTAATCGTCTCCTATTTTGATAGATCTTATATACATACATATATAAAAACAATCAATCTTAACATGTCTCTAACTTTAGACAAGTGGCCCACAAAGCAAGGCCTCCTGTAGGCTACCTGAATATCAACAATGCAACAAACAAAAAAGATGATATTTCGACCATACTGCACAACGATGGGAATCAATTTCATTTGTTTTGCCTTGCTGAATCTCGACTCTCACCACACGTAACTGACACATGCATGAATATCCCAGGATATCAGATCTTTCGACAGGATCCACACAAGCCCAAGTCCACTGGGTTATTAACATATTTTGCTTCTTCACTGAGTTGTAAAAGACTATACAACTTTGATGTTTATGACATTGAATCGGTTTGGATTGAAATAAAATTAAAACACAATAGTCCAATATTAATAGGATTCATATACAGAAATCCTTCGGAAACCACAGAATGGTTTGAAAAATTCAACTCTCTTATGGATGAAGTGACACTTTTAAACTATGAAACAATTATTCTTGGGGATTTTAACATCGATTTATTAAAACCCAAGCCTAAATGGAGTCACAACATTACTATGCATGGCCTGGAACAACTAATAGACAAACCAACTCGGGTAACAGATAACTCTAGAACATTGATAGATCATATCTATACTACTACAAAACAAAACATAGCAGAAGTATGTGCCCCCTCCTGTGGATGCAGTGATCACAATTCTGTGTGTTTTACTTGGTTTAAACATCGTGTCAAAATTCCCAAAGTTGGACATAAAACCATCTTTTACAGAAAATTTAATAACTTCAGCGAACAAGACTTTCTTTCAGACTTGATAAACTCGCCATTCCAAGACATTTATCAAATCAGAGACCCCAATGAAGCTGAGAATTCTGGATTACCACATTTATATCAGTGTATGATAGGCATGCCCCCTTCATCAAAAAAAGAGTTAAAGAAAAAATTAAACCTCCTTGGATAACAAAAGACATAGAGTCTGAAATGCGCTTAAGAGACCATTTGAAAACCCATGGTACAAAAGAAGAATTTAAAATGCAAAGAAACAAAGTAACTTCACTAAAACGCAGATCAAAACGTGATTACTTTCAAAAACTGTTAATCACAACTACCGACTCTCGCCAGGTATGGAAAGCCATCAATATTTTAAATAATAGACCTATATCAAAAAGCCAAAAGACAGTTAAAGACATAACAGCTGATGAACTGAACACCCATTTCTCAAACATCGCTACTAAAATCATATCATGCGATAAGTCAAATGAAAATGATCTCCAATACTTAGAACAATATATTGATTCAAAAGAAATTAAATTCCCGGTTGAATTATTGCCAATGACAATTAAAGACGTGTTGGAAAGTCTATCTCTCAACAAAAATTCCAGAACACGTGACCTTGACAATCTGGATGGAAAAATATTGAAACTTTCTGGTCCTATTATAGCTGAAACACTGACATATCTATATAACTTGTGCATAGATAAAAGCAACTTTCCTCTCATATTTAAAAAGGCAAAAGTCATACCAGTCCACAAATCAGGAGATTCCTCTTGTCCTTCAAATTACAGACCAATTTCAATCCTATCGGTCTTATCTAAACCAATCGAAAAACATATCCAAAAATCTTTATATTCCTACTTTGTTAACAACAATCTAATAAATGAAGATCAGTCAGGCTTTCGTAAAAACTATTCTTGTCACACAGCTCTAACTCAACTTACAGACAGTCTCTTACACAACATAAATGAAAATAACTATACAGGCCTAATTTT
>JASPKP010003744.1:0-5000 GCA_030674155.1 Stramonita haemastoma
ACCCTGGGCAAGTTCATCACAATAAACAAGATCACTGCGGTGGTTCGGAGCCCAGAATTGAATTCTGAAGCCAAAATGTTTCATTATTTTTTCTTTCAGTTTGTAAGTCTTGTATCCTGGGTTGGAGAAGTCAGGAGAATGTTGTTGCATGTATTCACAGTACTTATCACCTAGTATGGTCATTCTCTCCACCTTTGAACCTCTGATTATTACATTTTCATCATACTCGCATATGTACTCAAATGCCCTCTCGTGTGCCTGTAGCCGCTCAGTAGTTTTCTGGTCTGTTGATGTTTCAGCATGCCTGTCTTCACATCTCAGATAGTCTTTTCTACAACCTTCGTGATAGTGAGCTTCAGGTACTACATGATCTGTATCTTGATAATGAGTGAAAATGTCATCTTGTTTAGTTTTGGCTGCATCCTGTATAGACTGTTCTGCTGTCTTGGTGATACATTTTACAAGTTTTCCAAAACATGGACCCCTTTTGAAACTTTCTTTTGAATTTCTTCTTGCAAAAAATGCAACTGTCTTTTGAAGGCAATGGGCCTGAAGTAGCAACAGTCCTTTAGGTTTTGATGGTCCTGCAACCTCTTCACTACCTGTCTCACTCTTTCTTTTCCTGGCAAATTTCACACTTGTAAACCGTGCATAACAGCTTCTGTGATAACCATGCGTGTAAAGTCAAGGTCTTCTGGAATACAATTACAAATGTCATCTAGTCTATGACATGCCACATCTGAAGAACGTCTCAAGTGAAGAGACTTTTAAATATTTTTGTGTGTGCTTTCTTCAGTTAGTGGAGTTACAGTCTTTTCTGTTATTTTGGAAATGAATTATACAAGTTCTCCCACCCCTGGAAGTTTTTCTTTTGCACTTAAGTGTACTTTTGAAGGTCACTGGATGTTCATCTGCCATGTTGAAATGTTCATTTTATTCAGGAAACGTCACATGGGGAAGATGAAATACACTTTCAGTGAGAGACTGCACACTTGCCAATGACTCCACTCTCCTCAAAAGTCTTTCGATGAGACTGTAAACCGAGGCCCCATGTGCGAACGTACCCAGAACGTCTTACGCACACGTTAAATCATGTTCCGCTTTTCGTAAGAGTAGGCCATTGTGTGCCGGTGGGAACAGATGAAAATATTTACACAACTGCATACACACGGGGACTTGATGAAAAAAGCACATGAGTGCTTATTCCATTATCCTCGATATAAAAGAATAAAATAATAAATAAATAAAATAAAATGACCTGAAACATGATGGTTAAAATGGATACTAAAAGTACTACTCAACAGTTTGCCTTATCCCCAACGTTTGTGGTGGAGGACGCGGAATTGAAAAGAACAACGAATTATGACCACGCCTTGTTCTATTTTTAGATGTATGTTATGGTGTGTCACTTGTATGTGCTGTGGTGTGTGTGTGTGTGTGTGTGTGTGTGTGTGTGTGTGTGTGTGTGTTACACGCTTGCACACGCGCGCGACTGATCTGCATATTATGTGTAATTTCTTGAGGAAAAAAAAAAAGAAACTAAAAAAAATCAAAGACTCAAAGCGCTGTGGTTAACACATCCTCTTCATTAATTATACATATGGCTGTTGCAGTACTTACTGTGTGTTACAGACATTCTCTGATCAATAACAACATCTTGATCTAGACTTATTTGTTCATACTTTGTGGAACATACTGATAGATGGATACATTTCTGGCACCGGACACACAAGGCGTAAGATGAGAAAGTGTCTTTCAACTGATGGTGAGAGAACGGAACAGCGCTGGGCTGTGGTTGAGTGGTAAGACAGATTTCAGCTGCGTGCGGTTCGGACGGCCGCGCATTAAAGTCATCACTGTAGTTTTGTTTTAAATATGTCAGCAAAAAACTGTGCCTATATAATCGGGAAAATTATACTAGATGCTATTCACAATAAAATTATGAGAAGTTAAGCCAGATTTTGTGCAATAATCGCAGCGTGAACATCCCTACCCCAAAAACCTAAATATAGGGCGCAAAGAGGGGAAAATGCACTGTTGATACACCTCTCACTCCTGAAATAACCTGTATCCCAGAGGGTAACATGTCAAATGTTTCTACCAACATCATAAGCTTTCAGAAAAACAAAGTCAAAAATCCCCCCCAGGGGGGGGGGGAGGTTTCCCTTTCCTAGACCATGGTCTATCTCTCTCTCTCTCTCTCTCTCTCTCTCTCTCTCTCTCTCTCTCTAGCGGCCAGACTCTGCAAGCTTTAGGGAACATGATCAGATCAAAGCAGTGAAGAATGTGGCCCCTATACAGAGGCCTGTGTAAAAATTCTACATTACACCTGTTGATGCGAAGTGGATCTATGGAAAAGTCAGAACTACCACCCAAAGGAAACAGAACGTTGCACAATTCGCTGGTGTGTCCCATTTTTAGATACACGCAGTGTTAGGCTCGTATATTTTCTTTCGCAAGGGAGGCAACTGGAAGCAGCCAAGTCACATTCTTTATCTTTGCCTCGTGCAGAGTCTTCCTAAAATAGGTGTGTAGTGTTGTTACTGAAACGTGTGGGCCTGGGGGGGGGGGGGGTATTTTTACTGACAACTACAACTAACATTTCGGAAAGTACTGAAAAATGCTCGCACGTGCGTGCACACAAACATGCGCGCGCGCGTGCGCGTGCGTGCGCGCCACACACACACACTCACGTTCGCATGCACACGTACGTACGCATGCTCGCACATACACACTCGCATGCACACACGCGTGCGCGCGCGCGCACACACACACACACACACACACACACACACACACACACACACAAGCATACACACATTTAAATCAAGAAGAAATAGACTTGTCTGAAAAGGAAATAAGGGAACTTTACACAGCACCAGGGTGAAAATAAAAGTTGGACAGAAACCCACTAACTTGCAAATAAGGGCAGGAGGAGAAATATCAGAGCAGAGAGACTTCAGAATAATGACCTCATTCATTCACACACACACACACACACACACACACACACACACACACACACACTCACACACACTACACACACACACACACACACACACACACATACACACACACACACACTCACTCACACACACACACACACTCACAAACACACACATCACACACACACACACACACACACACACACACACACACACACACAACACACACACACACGCACGCACACACACACACACACACAAGCACACACACTCGCACACACACACACACACACACTCACACTCACACACACTCACACTCACACACACTCACACTCACACACACACACACACACACACACACACACACACACACACACACACACACACACACTCACACACACACAGAGGGGTCATTATTGACCCTGAGTGACCAGACCACGGGATCAATCCTGCCTCCTCTCTCTAGGGGCCAAAGTCCACAGCCATGACCAATGCCAATGACAGCACTCTGGCAACTGGTCACTGGCCTTAACGAGCCCACACACTGTGAAGAGGTTAGCAAAACATGTCTTCTCTCCAACGCTTGGCTGTAAAAAATGTCTGGGGGGGTAGATAAGGAAATCTCCTATTTCCGCTACTTGTCTTAGCGTCATGATTTCTGTTTCCATTTTCTATACTTTATATAACATCAATTTTATTCTTTTATATCGAGGATAATGGAATACGCGCTCTTGTGATTTTTTACGTCCAGTCCCCGTGTGTATGCAGTTTTGTAAATGTCATCTGTTCCTACCGGCACACGATGGCCTACTCTTACGAAAAGCGGAACAGGATGTAATGTGCGCGCAATATGTTCTGAGTGCGTTCACACACGTGGACTCGGTTTATAGTCTCATTCGAAGGACTTTTGGGAGAGTGGAGTCAGCACTGATGTTAGCTCAGGAACCAAGTGGGTAATCCAGTCTTTAATGAGCTTGTAGTTATTGGTTTGAATCGCAGTACGATTGGTTGATTGAAGATAGGAATGTTGACGATCTTCTTTTGGCCTAGACTACATACTTTTTTTTCCGGGGGGGTGGGACGGTACAGCTCAGTGGTCAGAGCATTCGCTTTCCCCAAGCAAAGGTTAAGCAGCACTGAGCATGGGTACTAAGTGGATGGGTGACCGTTTGCGCAACTTGGCTTCAGTACAGTCCCCCCAGTTCACCCAGCTGTCAATGGGTACCTGCCCTCTTTAGGGTCAGGGAAGGTAAAACAGCGAGGGAGAGGAGATGGGCGCCACCCTCAATATGCTGACCCCAACAGAAGCTGAGAGCTCTGATATATCTCGCTCCAGGCGAGGAACGCCTTTTACCTTTACCCTTTTTTTAAAAATGTTTTTGTCCGTTATTGATTTAATCTAAGTGCTTGGGCCTATAACAGCTTTGACGTTATGTTGCTGTTCTTTAAAGTGTTGCGTTGAAAGCGCTAAGCCATAATACGCTCTTAGCTCTTAGCATAGCAACCTGCACTCTGCTTTATAGGAGAGCTAGTCCTCTGAGTAGGGCTCGCTACAGGGAAAACGGCTCCACAGGCACTTTGGGCGTCACAGTCACACCCGGGGTTCTATGCTGGAATTTACATCAGTGCCGACTCCACTCTCCCCCAAAGTCCTTCGGATGAGGCTATAAATCGAGGTGGTCCCGTGTGCGAACGCACGCAGAAAACCTTACGCGTACGTTAAAACTCGTTCTGCTTTTCGGAAGAGTGGGCCATTGTGTGTCTGTGGGAAATGGATGACAAAATTGACAAAAACTGCATACACGCGGGGATTGGATGTGAAAAAAGCACGAGTGCTTATATCATTATCCTCGAAATAATAATTTTTAAAAAGTTATAGTCACACCCTGGTGCGATGAGCAAGACAGAGTTGGTTGATGTTGTTGTTATTATTATTATTATTTAGACTTTTATTTCAAGAATAATGGAATAAGCATTCATGAGATATTTTTACATCCATTCCCCGTGTGTATGCAGTTTTTGGCATCCATTCCCACCGGCACACTATAGCCTACT
>JASPKP010003744.1:17500-19130 GCA_030674155.1 Stramonita haemastoma
AGTCTCGAAAAACTATGGAGTTGCGCTCTAGGCTCTAGACGCTGTAGTTGCGCTCTAGGCTCTTGAGCGAAAAGCCTGGGTAAGTAAGTATAGAGGGCAAGCTGTTACCCATGCAGCAGACCCCCCCCCCCCCCCCCCCCCACCAACGTCGCTGGAATGATCCAATATTGGAAAGGCAATGGCTGATTCGATTGAAACACAAAACTATAATTATGACAAACATAGCTTTTAGTTTCACGGAAGCACTGTCATTGTATTCTTGAGGAAAAAGTAGTGAGGATAGACAAGTGCAGGTAACCAACTTCTCTATCATTTTGAAAATGACTTATCAAAGATTCAAATTAAAACAAAAATGAAATGAAAATAAATTCTAGGGAATAATGTCTTTCAGTGGCAGCATTGTAGGCATTTCTGAGTAAGAACCATGCCTTTGGCCTGACTTGAATCGAGTGTCGGTTCCTGGATGAGCCCTCATCAGAGGTCCTGACGGCAATTGAAACTCCACCTGCTGTGGTACCTTACAGCAAGACACATTTCAGAATTTGAAAGTGTCAATTGCATTCAAAGGAATATTTGATATTCCTGTAGCCTTTTAAAGCTGCCCTCAAAAGACGATGATAAAAAGAGAAAGAAAACATGCTTAGAATATATGTTGGAATAAAAAAAAAATGAATAAGGCAAAATAAGCACCTAGTGAATCTTTGTGCCTTAAGTTTGGGGATCCTATTAAAGATGCAAGGGAGGTCATAAACTTGTATCCAGCCAAGTGGTCAGTCTTAGCTGGATAATAACCCAAACATTGCAATACACTTTAAGTGCATGCACAAGCAAGAAAAGTTTGGAAAAAAATATAAATGGCCGACACTTGGATCTACTAGAGATGCTATTTCCCACTTTTTCTGCACTGTCATTGTGTGCAGAATATTCCTTATGTATTAATACCCCCATCTGTTAGAAAATTGTCTGGAAAAACATGGACATCTGCAGCAATAGGCCTATCTAACGTTTAATTTTAAAAAATATATATATATTAAACTAAAAAGGTGTTTTCATCTAGCAAGGACGACACAGACAGTATCCTTCGGATGAGACGGTAAACCAAGGCCCCGTGTGTGAACGCACGCAGAACATCTTGCGCACCACGTTAAATCACGTTCCGCTTTTCATAAGAGTAGGCCATCGTGTGCCGGTGGGTACAGATGACAAGATTTACAAAACTGCATACACACGGGGACTGGATGTTAAAAAAAAGCACAAGAGTGCTTATTCCATTATCCTCGATATACAAGAATAAATAAACGACAATCACCAAAAGGACAACCAGCTATCATGGAGCAGTGGTTAGCGCCTTGGGTTGGAGGGGAGGGTGGGGGGGGGGGGGGGGGGGGAGGGTAGCGAGACTACGATCTCTCAGGTCAACTTCAAGTGCAAATCTTTGTTGTCCTTTTTTCTGCTCCTTCATCTTCTGTGACATCCTGTAGACCTACCGGCTATTCCCAACGCCGCTTATCTCTTATCATTATGTCAATGATAATGGAATAAGCACTCATGTGCTTTTTTTTTATCGAGTCCCAGTGTATATGTACTTTTTGTGAATTTGTTATCTGTTCCCACCTGCACACAATGGCCT
>JASPKP010000375.1:0-15000 GCA_030674155.1 Stramonita haemastoma
ACGCTAACCACGGAAGACCTCGCTACACCACGGAAGACATCGCTACACCAAGGAAGACCACGCTACACCAAGGAAGACCTCGCTACACCAAGGAAGAATACGTTACACCAAGGAAGACCTCGATACCTCAAGGAAGACCACACTACACCAAGGAAGACCTCGCTACACCAAGGAAGACCTCGCTACTTCATGGAAGACTACGCTACACCAAGGAAGACCTCGCTACTCCATGGAAGACTACGCTACACCAAGGAAGACTACGCTACTCCAAGAAGACTACGCTACACCAAGAAGACTACGCTACACCAAGGAAGATTACGCTACACCAAGGAAGACTACGCTACACCACGAAAAACACCATGAACTTTTACACCAGGGAAGACACCTCTACAGAACACTGAACGGAGATCAAAGCTGCACCTCGTTTTCTAGGCAGATGTGTTACCTTTAGATCACTGAACTGCGCGGGGATGGAGGAGGGGGAGGGGGGTGGAGTTGGCACTGATGTTAACTCCAGGAGAAACGTAGCCCTCAAGTCACTCTTCTCTGCCAGTTTTTGTCCCTGCATTTTATCACAAACTATTTAGTTTCCAGGACGAGTAAAAGAAAAAAGAACAGTTCATTAAAACTATACATTTTTCCCTTTATGATTATTGAAGTAGGGGGTATGGAAACATAGAAAAATTTCCTTCGTTTTTGGTGAGATGGCTTCAAGGCATAAAGATCTTTTTTTTCATACGGGTTGAGTTGACATCAATGTAAAGTTCTTTCATATTGGGCTTCATTGTATATAAGTCTTAGCTCCTTTCCTTTATAGTGAGTTAGTTTGTATTCAAGTAAGAGGCCGTTTATATTGAAGTTATTTTCATATCAAGTTTGTTACTATTAAAGCAAAAGCTGTTTCTTCCATATCGAATTAGCTTATTACAAAGTTTACAAATAGTTCATATTCTTCTTTTTTTTAAAACTCTTTATATCTAGGATAATGGGATAAGCACTCTTGTGCTTTTTTACATCCAGTCCCCGTGTGTTAGTTACTGTCGGTGTATATAGTTTCTTACTCCTTATCTAAGATATCAAGGTGTAAGGCTCTTTCCCCAATATCGAGTTAGCTGCTGAACACATGCATGGTTTTCTTGTCATTCAAACATTTTTCATCAAAGTACTAAGTTATTTAGTTTACATTGAGTAGTTGGTATCAGAGTATTAAACATCTGTCTTCACACTTAGTTTGTATCAATTTTTTTCATTGAACACTTCTTTTTTTTCTACATGTTGAGTTATTTGGTTTGAAAGTATAAGGTTCCGTCCTTCGTATCAAGTTGGTATCAAAGTCCAAAGCCGTTTCTTTTATATTGAGCTGGTTGCTTTTAAAATATATGACTTTTTTTCCTTTCCTATTCAGTTTGTGTAAAAGTGTGATAGTCTTCCCTTCATAGAGAATGCTAGTATGAAATCATAAAGTAAGTTTTTTATGTAAGTTATTTGGTGTCCAAGCAAAAGTTTCTTTCATTCATAATAAGTTAGTTGGTACCGATTTATAAGATTCTTTCTTTTATATTGATTTAATTCGTGTCAAAATTCAAACAAATCTTTTGTATCGAGTTATTGCTATTAAAGTAAAAAGTTCTCTTTTCTTTACCTCTTTATTTGTACCAATGGTGTCAAAGATTATAGATCTTCCTCCATATTGAAATAGTTCCTAAGTATGAAGTTCTGTTTTGAATATTTTGCTACTATCATAATTCTTTTTTTTATCAATTTGTCGGTTCCAAAGTGAAATGGACATTTTCTTCATATCACAGCTTTTGGTAGTATGAGGACATTTTTCTTATACTGAGATAGGGTGAGGATTAGGTCCCAAACACAACTAAAACACAGACACACAGACACACAGACACACAGACACAGACACACACACACACACACACACACACACACACACACACACACACACACACACACACACACACACACACACACACACACACACACATTTGTTCTTTTTTGATTGCTTTTGAAAAAAAAAACATTCGTCCAACAAATCTTTTACTGGCTGACAACGTCGCTTTTTTTTGGCGCCAAAAATGCAAAATTTCTAAAATTAATCTAATTTCCGATCTGAAGTACGTAACAAAACAGAAACTTGACGAAAACTCCTGGAAATGTACACTCAGATTCATACATCTGGTGTGTTGCAAATCTTGCATAGTCATTACTGGTATAGCATTGCCTATTTTGCGGAAACAAATTATTTTACCTTGATTTTGCGGAGATCAGCTTAAGAGACAAAATGATGCACAAGCCGAGTGCAGGATGTTTGAAGAAAGAGCAGTACTTTTCCCGATACTCCTTTTTTCCTGTAGTGCTGTTCCCTGGAGCTGTTAACACTCAACTCTAACCCTAGTTCTTGCCCCATGCCGCAAACCCCAACACTTCACCATGTTGATCCTAACTATTAACTCTTTGACACGGGTTCCTTAACTCTGACTCAGTTCTGCGTATGGGGACACAGCTCTATAAGGGAACAGCAGCACAGGGAAAGAGAGGTTTGGGGTTACTGACCGTTGAAATTATTTTATTCCGGAGAATACCGTGATAGAGGAAGGATTTGCGAGAGATGACATGCAGCAAAATAAGGAATACTAGTTATAGCATCCTTATGCTTGGCACTGATGCTTCAAGAATTGTAACAATTCTAGAGGACCGACAGCTCTGAAGTAGGATGACTTGCGACCACAGTCCATACATCAGATATCTAGGCTAGGACTATAACATCACATCAGCAACAGAAAAAAGCCAGCCTTCAGCTAACCTTTCAAAATAGTGGCAATACTAAAAAAAAGTGTTTACTGTAGAGAGTTAACACTACGGTTTTATCTCCATAATGTGACACATAATTTTGGCTTTAAATTCTATTAGTTAGATATATCAGGTATACAGTTGTTGTTTTTTTACATTGAGTCACTTAGCTGGTTAGTTTAGATCTCTTTCCTTCCTCTTGAAGTTGTCACTAAGTTTTTTTCTTCCATTCTATGAAATAAGCTAGTGTCAAAGAATAGAATTACCCCCTTGCTACTGAGCTAGTTGAGTCAAGGAATAAAGTTCTAAATTTGGTATCAAGATAATTACCAAACTGTTTTTTTTTCTCTCAGATTCAAATATTACAAGAAATATAGTTCCCCCTTTCACATTTCTTTATTTTTTTGTATCGGAGTATGAAGTTCTTTCCTTCATACTCCTTTAGTTGGCGTTAACAAGTTTCTTCCTTTATGTTGAGTTAGTTCTATCCAAGCATAAAGTCCTTCCCTTCGTTGTGAACGAGCCGGTGTCAAAGTGATAACGTCTTTCTTCCATAGTTATGGAATCGGTGTCCACGCATCAAGCTTTTCCTCATTTTATTGAAATAGTTGTATCAAAGCATAAAGTTTTTTTCTTTCAAATTAAGTTGGTACCAAGGAATATAGTTCTGTTTTTCGTATGAAACTGGTTTGTAGCAGTATATTTCTTGACACTGATTTAGTTGGTATCAAAGTGTAAAGCTTTTTCTTTGAAATTGATTTCATTGGTATCAAGGTCTAAAACACTTGTACGTCATATGGAGTGAGCTGGTATCTAAAAAGTTGTTTTTGTATTGAATTAGCTACTACCGAAGTATAGTGTTCTTCCGCACATTGAATTAGCTGGTATCAAAGTGTAAAGTTGTTTCCCCTTCACATTCAATGTAATGCTATCAAAGTACAAAGTTCTTCCATTCATATTGAGTTAGCTGATATCAAAGTATAAAGTTCTTCACTTCATATTGAGTTGTAATTGATGTATAGAGTAGTTCCTTTCATATTGAGTTAGTTGGTGTCAAACGGTAATACTTTTGCACATACGGGTGTGATGAAGTCCATGCACTGTTTTATCTTTGTCACTTTCCACCTGTAGATTCTGCTTCAAATGAAACTAGTTCTTTTCAAGGTTTACAGTTCTTTCCCCTGTAGTGAGTTGGTGTCTAAAGTATAAAGCTTTTCTTTTCCTATTTAATCATTTGGTATAAAGTATAAATCCTTCCATTCCTATTGAGTTGGTGTCGCGAAATAAAGCACCTCCCTTTATAATGAAGCGTTGGTCACTGTGTAATGTTCCAAAATTTTCCATCGACTAATGTTTATACATTAATTTCATTTCAAGATATTTTTTTTCTTATAGAGCTGTTAAAATAAAAACGATAAAGCTACTCTTAATGTGATTATTGATATCAAGATTTTTTAATTCCCAAATTGTTGGCAATCCTGTAAATGGTCACTGGTAAGCAAGTTTTCCTTTTTCTGTTACATCAATCTGTTGAAGTGTTGGGGTGCCCAGATAGCTTTGTTAGATTAGATTTATTAGCTTGGCCTATGATTAACGATTTTCCTCTCGTTTTATTCTGATGGTATGGTTATAAAGGTGTATAAAACCCTAATATGGTACTTGAAATAAGCTGGGCTAGCGTTATTTGAGGGCTTGTTTCTCAATTTTCTGATTGGATAATGGCTTTGAAATGATTTTTTTGAATGTTTGCAAAACTCCAGAGGGATTTGGCCCTGTTTTTTTAACTTGTGAATTCAAAGGAAACAATATTGGTCCTTACGCACTTAATTCATAGTCCCGTCCTGAACCTTGTTATATGCAGTCCCTAACACCAGGTTGTCTCTAGCTCTGTTTTTTTCTGAATGCATTTAGGTGATCTTTTTAAACCTGAAATTTGGTATAGTCCTGTCACAACTGATGTTAGGCCAGGAAATAGTCACCTTTTCTTGTGGTGACCAGGCTGCAATACCCACTGGATAAATTGCCAGAGCAAAAGGTTGTAAAATAAATACAAGCATGATTATCCCCCTGAAAAAAACCAAACTAAGCCCAGGAAAAACAAAGGCACATGATAATGTCAGGAAAGTGTGCAGCAAAAGCAAAAAAAAGCTAGAATTGAAGGATTAGAATTTAACACTACCACTACACACTAGAGCAAAAATAAACCCAGACAATTGTAAATCACTGGTTTACACCTGTAGAAACGCATGCAGCAGCAGCAGCAGCACACACTAGAGCACCAATAAACCCAGCCGACTGTTCACTGCCGCTGAACATGAATAGACGCAGGCAGCAATTCACACTGGGGCAGTTAGTGCTCCAGACATAGGGAAGATGAGAAATGCTGATTCAGGTTCATGGATGATAGGAATGAGATGGGAAGGGAAAGACTTTTTTCCTTTTTCTGTTTTTGCTTTTTTGAGTGTTTTTTTTGCCAATGAAGAGAGACATGTGAAGCACCCACCAAACAGATGTAAAAAGATGGTGCTCCATGATCTGCATGCAACTGAGGCCTAATATATATTGATTTTATTTTATTTTATTTTTATATTTTATACCACTTTGTCGCAGCAGATTTCTCTGTGTTAAATTCGAGCTGCTCTCCCGGGGGCAGACTGCGTGGCCACAAGTGCAGCGCCACCCATTATTTTTTTTTCTTTTTCCTGTCTGCAAGTGTATTTGTTTCCCTATCAGAGTGACTTTTGTCTACAGAATGTTGTCAGGGACAACCCTCTTGTTGCCATGGGTTCTTTTGTGTGCGCTAAATAATGATGTGTAACACACGGGACCTCGGTTTATCATGTCGTCTAAAGACTAGCACCCAGACCACCACTCATGGTCTAATGGATAGTAGAAAAGCTTGGGGCCCACAAAATATATTATTTTGCCATTTATTTGTTTTTGGGGTTTATATGTAATAGTTATGTGTGCTTTGTTATATCTTTTGTCGTAAAACTGGATTGACTGAAGTGCTCAAGAAACATTTTTGTCTTGCTATGACCATGTGTAATTTTAGAGAGACTGAATTTTGGGTTTTTTTTGGGGGGGAATGAAGAAAGACGTGTAGAGCACCCACATACAAGAAAACAAAGAAAGAAAGAAAACAAGATGAATAAAAAAGATGGTGCTCCATGATCTAATATTTTATATATATATATATATATATATATATATATATATAATATATATATATATATAATATATATATATATATATATATATATATATATATAGTTTCTCATTTACTCTCTGTAAAAGCTGGATTAACTGGTCCATGGACAAATATTTTGGTATTGCTGTGATGGCCAGTGATTTTGACCTGACTGAATTTTTTTTGTCATTCATTTTTATCTATTGCTGTGATGGCCAGTAGTTTTGACCTGATTGAAAACAAAATTGCGACGCTCCACCACATAATGAGACGGAGAGCACATGAGGTCAATATTTATTTATTGACATGTTATTAGTGTGCAATAAAGTGGCTATCAAATACAAAAAACAGATTGAAAATCGGACAATTCTGTGCAAAGTTATTACAAATTGAAATGATAGACTGCAGGATGAGACAAAATGAGAAACGGGCAAGTTTATTTTAGTAACCGGTTGTCAGAATGAGTGCTTTGATATTTTCAAAACACATTTAAAAGCAAAAGGAATAAAAATTATACCTTGATATTTCATTATAAGATAAATAAACAGATCTAGCTTAATAATCAATCAAAGTCATTAAATTGACAATTTGACCCCCACCTGCCTTTAAAGGCTCCTAGCGCAAAATTGGGTAATGTGCTAAGCGACTCATTTCGTGGTGGAGCGCCACATTATTGTACTTTAATTTTATCTGTTTGTTTGTTTTATTCTTTTTTTGTTTAGATTTTTCTTGGCTTGCTAGTGAGGACTTTTGATGCTTATAGGTCTACACGTTATTCTCCCGTATTTATTTATATATATATATATATATATATATATATATATATATATAATATATATATATATATATATATATTTTTTTTTTTTTTTTATTTTTTTTTTTTAAGCAAAGCTAATGTACGTTTTTTAAATATATTTTGAATATTCAGATATCTTTTCTCCCCCCCCCCCCCCCCTTCCCGAAAAAGAAAAAAGTTTTTCTAGAAACTTTACACGTCTTTGGTTTTAAATCAGTATTGAGGATACCTTTTGATATTAAACGGATTTTTTAAAAATATTTCTTGACAGTCAATGTTAGAAATATGCCCTGCTTTTGTATTGTTGCACATTTTTGGTGCTCTGATGTGCGTACATGTGAGTCAACGCACATGTGAATTGATAGTTGATTTTTATATTGATGTACCTTTTTATAGCTTGGAATCATGGTTTTTCAATGGGTTTAGACTTGGAAAAAAAAGTAGGTAGCCTCCACAAATACAAGCCATTATATTTTTATTTTCTTTTAGACTGGCGAATAGTTCAAGACTGTTTCTTTTATTATTGCTTGTTTCTTAGTTTTGGTGACATTTTATTTTCTTGTTCACTTAACGTGTGAATTGTAGTCTGTATAATGTTTATGATTGACAATTATCTTTTTTTGTTCGGCCAATGAAGAAAGACGTGTAGAGCACCCACACGAAAGAGAGCGAATAAACAAATAAAACAAAAAACGAAAAGATGGTGCTCCACGATCTGCATGTAACTGAGGCCTTTATAAAAGAAAAATATATATGATATACATATTGTGTGTGTGTGTGTGTGTGTGTGTGTGTGTGTGTGTGTGTGTGTGTGTGTGTGTGTGTGTGTGTTCTGTGTCTGTGTCTGTGAGATAAACATTTTGCTCTGTCCTGCATGTTGGTTAGCCATCCTGTTAATGTTTGTGCGTAATGTTTTTTATGTTTTAAGGAGAATGTGCAGTTGAGTATACAAAAACACTGCATTTGAAGTAAAGTATGTTTTTGGGACAGCTTTTTTCTGTTTCTATACATTTTGAATGCGTGCGTGTGTGTTTTATACATTTATCTAATTAATTTCGAGGCTAATGGAATAAGCATTCATGTCCTTTTATTACAGCCAGTCCCTGTGTATATGCAGTTTTGTAAATTTTGCCATCCGTTCCCACTAGCAAACAATGGCCTACTCTTGCAAAAAGTAGAGCATGTTTTAACGTGTGCGCAAGATGTTCTGCGTGCGTTCGCACATGGCATCTTGGTGCGTTCGCACACGGGGCCTAGGTTCATAGTCCCATCGAAAGACTTTTGGGGAGAGTGGAGTCAGCACTGATGTTCACTCCAGGAGCAAAATCCCTCGAACAGGAATCGAACTCGGGTTGTCAAAATACGAGCGCAATGTTCTGACAAAAAGGAGCAGTTTGGGGCAAAGACGGGACCCAAAGAGCCGTTTTCAGGCCCGTACCGCCCCGACTTTTGCACGGTTACAGACCTCGAGGCACCAGGACAATATGGCACCATATGCATACTCTCTCCCCTGCAATCTTCGACGTGTGTGGCGCCGAACATGTGGCGACACCGAAGGCCTCAAGTGCTGAGAAAGCTAGTTTGTCGTAAGGAAATCGGGTACAGTGTACGCACCGAAAACCAAGCAGGGCGCCCAATAATAATGACAATATACAGCACTATGATATACCAGGGCAAACTGCAGGGTCCCCGCCCAATGCGCGCACACAAACAAACGTACTGACAAACACCAGCGCGCGCGCGCGTGCGCGCATGCATACCCACCCCTCTGCCAAAAAGGTGCAGTTTGGGGCAAAGACGGGACCCAAAGAGCCGTTTTCAGGCCCGTACCGCCCCGACTTTTGCACGGTTACAGACATCGAGGCACCAGGACAGTATGGCACCCTATGCATACTCCTTCCCCTGCCATCTTCCACGTGTGTGGCGCAGGAGTTGTGGCGACACCAAAGGCCTCAAGTGCTGAGAAAGCTAATTTGTTGCAAGGAAATCGGGTACTGTGTGCACACCGAAAACCAAGCAAGGCACCCAATAATAATGACCATATACAGCAATATGATGCACCAGGGCATACTGCAGGGTCCCCGCCACATGCACACAACAAAAAAAACGCACTGACAAACACCAGCGCGCTCACGCGTGCACGCATGCATACCCACCCCTCTGCCAAAAAGGTGCAGTTTAGGGCAAAGACGGGACCCAAAGAGCCGTTTTCAGGACCGTACTGCCCCAACTTTTGCACGGTTACAGACCTCGAGACACCAGGACAATATGGCACCCTATGCATACTCCCTCCCCTACCATCTCACACGTGTGTGGCGCCGGACTTGTGGCGACACTGAAGCCCTCAAGAGCTGAGAAAGCAAGTTTGTGGCAAGGAAATCGGGTACAGTGTAGGCACCGAAAACCAAGCAGGGCGCCCAATAATCATGACCATATACAACAATATGATGCACCAGGGAAAACTGCAGGTCCCCGCCGCATGCGCGCATACAAACAAACGCACTGACAAACACCAGCGCGCGGGTGTGCGCGCATGCATACCCGCCCCCCTGCCAAAAAGGTGCCGTTTGAGGCAATGACGGGACCCAGAGAGCCGTTTTCGGGCCCGTCCTGCCCCGAGTTTTGCACGGCCACAGAGCGCAAGGCGCAAGGACAATATGGTACCCTATGCATAATCCCTCCCCTACCATCTCCCACGTTTGTGGCGCCGGACTTGTGGCGACACTGAAGCCCTCAAGAGCTAAGAAAGCTGCTTTGTGGCAAAGAAAATCGGTACAGTGTACGCACCGAAAACCGAGCAGGGCGCCCAATAATCATGACCATATACAACAATATGATGCACCAGGGCAAACTGTAGGGTCCCCGCCACATGCGCGCCCAGGAACAAACGCACTGACAAACAACAGCGCGAGCGCGCGTGTGTGCATGTATACCCACATCCTGGGTGGGTATGCTTTCGGGCATGCGCGCGCGTGCTGATGTTTGTCAGTGTTTTTTGTTGGTGTGCGCGCATGTGGCGCACAACCTGCACTTTGCTGTGCTGCATCATATTGCTGTATATTCTTATTATTCTTGTGCCCAATGCTTGTTTTTTGTCGCGTACACTTACCCGCTTTCCTTCCAACAAACTACCTCTCTTAGCTCTTGGGGGCCCGCGTGTTGCCACAAATCCGGCGCCACACCTATCCCATATTGTGGGAGAGAGTGTATGCATACAGTACGATACTGTCTTGGTGCCGTGGGGTCTTTTACCGTGCCGAAGTCGTGGTCCGACGGGGCTGAAAACGGCTCTTTGGCTGGCCTCTGCGCTCAAAACGGCACCATTTTCGGGCGGGGGTGGGTATGCGTTCGCGCACGCGCGCGCGCGCTGGTGTTTGTCAGTGTGTTTGTTGGTGTGCGCGCATGTGGCCAACACCCTGCACTTTGCTGTGCTGCATCATATTGCTGTATATTCTCATTATTCTTGTGCCCAATGTTTGTTTTTTGTCGCGTACACTTACCCGCTTTCCTTCCCACAAACTAGCTCTCTTAGCTCTTTGGGCCCTCGTGTCGCCACAAATCCGGCGCCACACCTATCCAAGATGGTGGAAGAGAGTGTATGCATATAGTACGATACTGTCTTGGTGCCGTGGGGTCATTTACCGTGCCGAAGTCGGGGTCCGACGGGGCTGAAAACGGCTCTTTGCCTGGCATCTACGCTCAAAACGGCACCTTTTTCGGGCGGGGGGTGGGTATGCTTTCGTGCACGCGCTCGAGCGCTTGTGTTTGTCAGTGTGTTTGTTTTTGGGCGCGCATGTGGCCGACACCCTGCACTTTGCTGTGCTGCATCATATTGCTGTATATTCTCATTATTCTTGTGCCCAATGCTTGTTTTTTGTCGCGCACACTTACCCGCTTTCCTTCCCACAAACTAGCTCTCTTAGCTCTTCGGGGACCTCGTGTCGCCACAAATCCGGCGCCACACCTATCCCATATTGTGGGAGAGAGTGTATGCATACAGTACGATACTGTCTTGGTACCGTGGGGTCTTTTACCGTGCCGAAGTCGGGGTCCGACGGGGCTGAAAACGCCTCTTTGGCTGGCATCTACGCTCAAAACGGCACTTTTTTCGGGCGGGGGGTGGGTATGCTTTCGCGCACGCGCGCGCGCGCTGGTGTTTGTCAGTGTGTTTGTTTGTATGCGCGCATGTGGCCAACACCCTGCACTTTGCTGTGCTGCATCATATTGCTGTATATTCTTATTATTCTTGTGCCCAATGCTTGTATTTTGTCGCGTACACTTACCCGCTTTCCTTCCCACAAACTAGCTCTCTTAGCTCTTGGGGGCCCTCGTGTCGCCACAAATCCGGCGCCACACCTATCCCATATTGTGGGAGAGAGTGTATGCATACAGTACGATACTGTCTTGGTTCCGTGGGGTCTTTTGCCGTGCCGAAGTCGGGGTCCGACGGGGCTGAAAACGGCTCTTTGGCTGGCATCTACGCTCAAAACGGCACCTTTTTCGGGCGTGGGGTGGGTATGCTTTCGCGCACACGCGCGCGCACTTTCGTTTGTCAGTGTGTTTGTTTGTGTGCGTGCATGTGGCCGACACCCTGCACTTTGCTGTGCTGTATCATATTGCTGTATATTCTCATTATTCTTGTGCCTTCTCTCTCTCTCTTGAGAGAGAGAGAGAGAGAGAGAGAGAGAGAGAGAGAGAGAGAGAGAGAGAGAGAGAGAGAGAGAGAGAGAGAGAGAGAGAGAGAGAGAGAGAGAGAGAGAGAGAGAGAGAGAGAGAGAGAGAGAGAGAGAGAGATTAGACAAGGGAGAGAGGGAGGGAGGGAGGGGAGAGAGAGAGGGTGACGGAGTAAGAGTGACAGAGAGACAGATAGAGAAACACAGACAGAGAGAAACACAGACAGAGAGACAGAGACAGACAGACAGACAGACAGACAGACAGACAGAAAAAAAGTACACATTCATCAAGATCATGTGCACATACCCTACACTTGCAAACACCCAGTCATTCATGAATAGAACTTCGAACAAAGACCTTGCTGAATTTTTATTTTTATTTTTGGTTTTGTTTCTCCTTTGTAGTACATGTCATCAAGTTTTGACCGTATTTTCTAGTCATTCTGAATGTTTCTTCTTTTTCTTCTTCTTCTTCTTCTTCTTCTTCTTCTTCTTCTTCTTCTCTTCTTCTTCTTCTTCTTCTTCTTCTTCTTCTTCTTCTTCTTCTTCTTCTTCTTCTTCTTCTTCTTCTTCTTTCTTCTTCTCATTATTATTATCATTATTATTATTATTATTATTATTATTATTATTATTATTATTATTATTATTATTATTATTATTATTATTATTATTATTATTATCATTATCATTATTATCATTACCATTTTACTACAGCTGCGAGCCGGCTACCCATCCCTAACCCTAACTCCAGTTTGTTTGTTTTTTGGGCTGAAGGGGGAGGTAGGCTTTTCCCTGTGCTCTGACCAGCAGTGACACAATGACCAACCCACTGACATTTTGTTCGCTTGTCAATTCTCACACCAGCATTTCACATATCTCAGACCACAATGGCCTGTTCACTCCAATCTGCTTTCAAAACACACAAGGAACAGAAAGCTTAATTCCAGCCATGTTATCTTTACAGCCAGAAAACACCCTGAATAAATAAGTGCAATACATCATCTTGTAAGTTTGAAAGAAGAGGGAGTTGTACAAAGCGTGTATTTTTCTCAAGAAAGTCAGTTGGGTGGTCAAGTGCCAGTGGTGTGGGCTCACCACGATTCCTTCCCTTAAAAAAACAAAACAGTTTATCAATTTTGTCAAGGTGTGTTACAAAATACAGGAAAAGTGGAGGCAATGGTTGTTACCAAAATACCTTGGTACTAACAAACAAAAAATGCAACATTTTTTCACTCATTCAGATGGACAAGTTTGCAATGTTGTCTCTCATAATTAAAAAAACAACATTTTTGTCAATTTTCTATTGGGGTATTATAAAATACAGGAAAAATGGAAGCAATGTTTGTTACAAAAATCTGTGTTTGCACTCTAACAAAACGCACACAAAAGAACCCATGCAACATTACGTTTACTAATTCGGATGGACAGATTTGGAATTATAAGTCACACTTTTTTTAAACGCCATTGTTATCAATTTTCTATAGGGGCGTTATAAAATACAGAGGAAATGGAAGCAATGTTACTAAAATATCTTGCTGGTACTCTAAAAAAAAACATTGCAGCATTCTCTTCACTCATTCAGATGGACATGTTTGGATTTTATCTCACATAATTATGTTAACAGTCATTAAAAAAAATGCTAACAGTTATTCAATTGTATTGCAATTTTACCCATACCATCGTACATTGACAGTTGAGATTCCAGAAGAAGCTTACCAGGGCATGAGGCAAAAAGTCAGATTGTTTGTTTTTTTGTAAGGAAGTGTACTATTAGAACATTCAAACCACTGACAATACTTGCAATCCAGAAGCAAAAAACCAACAAA
The DNA here is from genome assembly GCA_030674155.1 of Stramonita haemastoma. NCBI lineage: Eukaryota > Metazoa > Mollusca > Gastropoda > Neogastropoda > Muricidae > Stramonita > Stramonita haemastoma. The sequence goes on from JASPKP010000375.1 coordinate 13,288, forward strand.
AAACAAATAAACTCAAATCAATAACATTCTACTGACAAATGGGGTTTCCAGTTCATTCCATGGCAGTAAAATCAACCTCTGTCACTCTTCTTTGGCAGAAAGAAAATAGTTTTCTTCTACCAGAATTGGTAAAACAACAAACGTGAAAGGTTCTTAAACAAAATGGACACTTTTAAAAATCAAAACATTGCAATTTTAAAGTGGCACACAACACACACACATACACACACACACACACACACACACACACACACACACACACACAACACACACAACACACAACACACACAACACACACACACACACACACACACACACACACACACACACAACACACAACACATACACAACACACACACACACACACACACACACACACACACACACACACACACACACACACACACACACACACACACACACACACACAACACACAACAACACACGCAGAACTTGATTTGCCATACCTTGAAAATAGATTTGGCAATAAGTAATGTCTTATTCTACCTCCTGCCTTTGTCAAAGGCCGGCACATGACTGAATTTCATTATTGTCATGGTATTCGAGGTGACAATAAAAAGAATCAAAAACCAACAAGCCCCCCGCCCCACCCCCCTCCTGCCCACTTCAGGGACTACTGCACTTCAGCATTTCATGTTCCAGATCCATTCCCTTCCCCTCCCCCTCCCCCTCCTGCCCACTTCAGGGACTACTGCACTTCAGCATTTCAGTTCCAGATCCATTCCCTTCCCCCCCCTCCCCCTCCTACCCACTTCAGGGACTACTAAACTGCAGCATTTCATGTTCCAGATCCATTCCCTTCCCCCCCCTCCCCCTCCTGCCCACTTCAGGGACTACTGCACTTCAGCATTTCATGTTCCAGATCCATTCCCTTCCCCCCCTCCCCCTTCCCCTCCTGCCCACTTCAGGGACTACTGCACTTCAGCATTTCATGTTCCAGATCCATTCCCTTCCCCCCCCCCCCTCCCCCCTCCTGCCCACTTCAGGGACTACTGCACTTCAGCATTTCATGTTCCAGATCCATTGCCTTTCCTGAGCTGTGTCGGTGTCAAATCTGTCATCCATCTGCCAGCAGACAGTCGATACACAGATCTGCCCCCAATACACACTGAAGTCACTTCAATGTGCGGTGGTTCGAATCCCGTTTGGGCCCAAAACTTTTCCCCATCTATTACACCATGAGTGGTGGTCTGAGTGCTAGTATTTCGGATGAGACGATAAACCCGAGGTCCCCGTGTGTTACACAATTATTTAGCGCACGTAAAAAACCCACGGCAACAAGAGGGTTATCCCTGGCAAAATGTTGTTGCAAAAAGCCACTCTGATAGGGAAACAATACAGTTGCAGACAGGAAAATGGAAAAAAAATGGGTGGTGCTCATTTGTGGCGACCTTCGGGTGAGACTATAAACCGAGAACCTGTGTGCGAACGCACGCAGAACATCTTGCGCAGACGTTAAATCCTGTTCCGCTTTTCGTAAGAGTAGGCCGTCGTGTGCCGGAGGGAACAGATGATACGATTTACAAAAACTGCATGCACACGGGGACTGACTGGATGTAAAAATAACACACGAGTGTTTATTCCATTATCCTCGAATAAAAAAAAAAAAAGAAATGTAACAAAAAAATATAAGATAACTCTCCTCTGGAGAGCAGCCTGAATTTCACGCAGAGAAAACTGCTAGGACAAAGT
>JASPKP010000375.1:25000-37500 GCA_030674155.1 Stramonita haemastoma
CACCTAGGGTGAGATTTTTTGGATGTGACTATTTTTGCCCAGCTGGAAGGTAGCCACATTCCAACTTCGGATGCATGCTGGGTATGTTCGTGTTTCCATAGCCCACTGAGCACTGACATGAATTCCTGGATCTTTAGCGTGCATAATTGTGATCTTCTGCATAAGTTATGTATAATTATACACTAATTGAATGAAGGAACTGGCAGGTCTGGACATGAATATGACCTAGGAGATTGTAAAACATCTCCACCTTAATTAGCCAGTCGTTGCCGAGATTCGAACCCAGGACTTCATGGACCCAGGTCAACTTCAATTTCGCGGCCTTTAATCCAGGGGAAACTACTAGGAAACGTAGGTGTAGTATTCTTGTAAAAGTTGTTACCTCCCTTTAACTGAAAGTCGTCTTTTGTTTTTCTTTTCGGCTTGGGGGTGTGTGTGTGCGCCGCGCGCGTGTGTGTGTGAGTGTCCGTATGCGCGCGCGCGCGCGCGCGTTGTGTGTGTGTGTGTTGTGACCTACCCCATGGTAGCCTAAAGCGACCTGTGTTCTGTGACATGTTTTATTTGTTCCTTTACTTGATGTGTAGACAAACATTTGGTTTCAAAGTGCTTCGGTGGATCGGTGGTCTAGAGGTAAGGAACCTGCCTAGAAAGCGGAAAGTACGGGTTCGAAGTGTGCGGTGGTTTGATCCCCGTTTGGTCCTGAAACTTTTCCCCATCTACTAGACCATGATTGGTGGTCTGGGCGCTAGTCTTTCGGATGAGACAATAAACCGAGGTCCTGTATGCTAGACACATTTAGTGCACATGAAAGAACTTACGGCAACAAGGGAGTTGTTCCTGGCAGCATTCTGTAGATAAAAGCCACTCGCATAGGGAACAAATACACATGCAGATCGGCAACGAAAATAAAAGTGGGTGGCGCTGCTCTTGTGGCGATGTGGTCTCCTTAGGGAGAGCAGCCCTAAATTCATGCAGAGAAATCTGTCATGACTTTAAAGTAATGATAAAACAAAATCTATGGTAAGTGACTTTGCTGAGAAATCAACTCATTTTACCCAGTGGATTAGGCAGTGGGTATATCTTGCCTTGTCTGGCAAGCATAGCTATGTTTTCTTTTTTCTGTATTTCTTGATATACAAAACGAAACTATCCAGATATATCGAAAGCAGGTTTAAAAATATTCAATTAAAATAGACATACAAACGTTTTAATCATATCTAACTTGCATGTTTTTTAATATTTTGTGTAGGTGTGTTTGATTTTTTTAAATAAAGCAAAAATAGTCGGTCACAGCAGAATTAATCATCAGTTTCCTAGCAAGTCCATTCAGTTCTGAACAAGCATTTTCTCCTGTGGGAATACCGGGGCCCTTTCGGTATAAATAGAATCCCCATCTTCTGGAAATTCTGTGCTAGAGATTTCTCCTTTTCTATCCTCCCTTTCTTTCTGTCTTTCTCCTCACCTCTCTCTCCTCTTCCTTTCATGCCTACTTTCTGCCTACCCAGCCCATTCTCCTGCCTTTCTTCCTGCAAACAGAGGGTTTCCTGGTTCATAGGAAAGTGAGAGTTGTTATGCTAAGAGCTTGTCATGGCTGAAGACGATCTCAACATAATATTTTACAACACAACAACAGTTTTAATGTAGGCCTCCACACTTTGCTGACATCAATACCTGACAAAGCTTTTGGCCTGGGCCAAGTAGAATTTAGAGAAAGGCATTGGTATGTATGTACCCCACAGTGAGACTGAGTGAGTGGTGGATTGGTTGATTGATTGATAGAGTGATTGATTCATTACTTGTTTGGTTGATTGATAGAGAGATTGGTTGATTGATTCATTAACTGTTTGATTGATTAATTGATGTACTGATTTGTTGATTAGTTGATTGATTGATTAATTGACATACGTTTTTTTCAAAGGTGACAAATAAGTATCGGCATATTTTTCCTTTCCAACCTTTACAGACAGGAGAGAGAGAGAGAGAGAGAGAGAGAAGAGAGAGAGAGAGAGAGAGAGAGAGAGAGATGAGAGAGAGAGAGAGAGAGAGAGAGAGAGAAGAGAGAGAGAGAGAGAGAGAAGAGAGAGACAGAGACAGAGAGACAGAGACAGAGACAGAGACAGAGACAGACAGACAGACAGACAGACAGACAGACAGACAGACAGACAGACAGACAGACAGACAGACAGAGAGATTAAATGATATTATTGATAATGAGAGAGAGAGTAATTGATTGATTGATTTCTTTAATGATTGATTGGTTCATTGAGTGATTGAATTATTGACTAATAATCAATACAGAGAGAGAGGGGGGGAGAGGAGAGAGAGAGGGAGTGAATGAGAATGCTATAGAGACAGACAGAGATAAATTAAATAACAATATTTTTACTGGGAGAGAGAGTGAATGATTGATTGATTTACTGAATGATTGATTAATTGATTGAATAATTGAATTATGGAATAATTTATACAGAGAGAGAGGGGGGATTGAATGACAATATTGACACTGAGAGAGATTGGTTGATTAATTGATGGAATGATTGAATAATAATTTATATTTATTTTTATTTATTTATTCTTTTATATCGAGGATAACAGAATAAGCAATCATGTGCTTTTTTGCATCCGGTCCCCGTGTGTATGCAGTTTTGTAAATATTGTCATCTGTTCCCACCGGCACACGATGGCCTACTCTTACGAAAAGCGGAACAGGATTTAACGTGTGCGCAAGATGTTCAGCGTGCGTTGGCACACTGGACCTCGTTTAAAATCTCATTCAAAGGACTTTTATACAGAGAGAGAGGAGAGAGAGAGATGGAGAGGAGAGAGAGAGAGAAGAGAGAGAGAGAAGAGAGAGAGAGAGAGAGAGAGAGAGAGAGAGAGAGAAGAGAGAGAGAAGAGAGAGGAGAGAGAGAGAGGAGGGAGACGGAGAGGAGACGGAGAGAGAGAGAGGAGAAGAGAGAGAGAGAGAGAGAGGGAGAGACGGAGACAGAGGAGAGAGAGAGGAGAGAGACAGAGAGAAGAAGGAAGAAGACAGAAAAAGACAGAAGAGAAGAGAGAGAGAGAGAGAGAAGAGGAGAGAAAATGAAAGTTTTTATACTGAGAGAGAGACTGATTGATTTACTGAATGATTGAATGATTACATAATAACCACACACACACACACACACACACACACACACACACACACATACACACACACAACACACACACACACACACACACACACACACACACACACACACACACACACACACAGTCAGCTTTCCTCTGGTAACATTACATGCTGTCAATGCTGAAGCTGATCCGTGAAGCACGTGCAAAATGACCTGTTCACCCTAGAGGTGGGGGGGGGGGGGGGGGGGGGCTGAGTTTCTGTTACAGCCTGAGCCCTCTGTCTTGATTGAACATTGGACAAACTGAGGCCACCCCTGCACAAGAATCTGTGTGTCATTGTGGCTGCTCCGCCATTTTGACCTGAGCCTACAGGTTAGTATTTGTTTGGTTGTACTATTGATGGTGCTACTTTATGTTTCGTGGTTTTTGCTTCAGTGAAGTATAAGCAAGTTTTGAAGCATAGGCAGCTTTGCAGAATCCGAATCCTTCAGAGGAGACTGAAAAAGCAACCCTGTGTGCAAGCATACCCAGACCGTCTTGCTCGCTGGTTTTATTTCCCTGTTCTGCTTTTCGGAATAGTAGGCCGTTTTTGTGCCAGTAGGAATGGGTGGCAACATTGTCCAAGCACAGGGAGACTGGATGTTAAGAAAAGCACGTGAGTGCTTATTCCATTATCCTGGAAATTCAAAAAAATTCTCAGAACCAAACATAGTGGTGGAGATGATGATGATAATGGGGAAGTGTTTCCGTATGTCCCCCTCTTGTGATCATCATCATGTCAGGATGCAGACTTACTTGACTGTAGTCTTCTGGTCCTCAGCTAGAGCTCTGAGGTTCACCAGTGGTGAGGGTTTTGCCTATGCCCCTGTCTTTTGCCCACCATGAAGGTAGCCACATTCCGACTTTGAAGATGGATGAGTAATCACACCAGTGTGTGTGTGTGTGTACTTTTTGTTGCATTTTTATGTGGGTATTTTTTTCTGTTGCCTTTTTCCAGGCCTTTCCTTCTCTGTTTTGTTTTCTCTGTCTGCCTTTCTTTCATTATCCTTTTCCTTTGAAAAAAATCTGTTTTGATGTTAATTTATTGTGGCCTCTTTCTTTTTTGATGTTAATTTATTGTGGCCTCTTTTGTTTTTTGATGTTAATTTATTGGGCCTCTTTCTGTTTTTGATGTTAATTTATTGTGGCCTCTTTCTGTTTTGATGTTAATTTATTGTGGCCTCTTTCTTGTTTTGATGTTAATTTATTGTGGCCTCTTTCTTTTTTTGATGTTAATTTATTGTGGCCTCTTTCTTTTTTTATGTTAATTTATTGTAGCCTCTTTCTTTTTTATGTAATTATTGTGTTTTCTTTTTGTTTAATTTTTGTGGCTCTTTCTTTTTTGTGTTTTTCGCATTGTACTCTCTGTTTTTTTCTGCTGTTGCTAATTTATTTGCCTCTGTCTTTTTTGATGTTAATTTATTGTGGCCTCTTTCTTTTTTGATGTTAATTTATTGTGGCCTCTTCTTTTTTGATGTTAATTTATTGTGGCCTCTTTCTTTTTTGATGTTAATTTATTGTGCCTCTTTCTTTTTTGATGTTAATTTATTGTGGCCTCTTTCTTTTTGATGTTAATTTATTGTGCCTCTTTCTGTTTTGATGTTAATTTATTGTGGCCTCTTTCCTGCTTGCTTTTTACTTGTTGTTTTTGTTTTTTTATTTTCTTTTTTTTCTTTGGTGTCTTGCGCTTGTATCGTCTTCGTCGTCGTCTGCTGTCTGTCTGTCGTCTGTCTGTCTGTCTTCGTCTGTCTGTTGTTTTCTGTCTGTCTGTCTTGTCTGTCTGTTGCCTGTGTATTCTGTCTGTCTACTGTATCTGTCTGTCTGTGTTATCTGTCTGTGTATCTGTCTGTCTGTTTTGTATCTGTCTGTGTATCTGTCTGTTTGTGTATCTGTCTGTCTGTGTATCGTCTGTCTGTCTACTTGTATCTGTCTGTGTATCTGTCTGTCTGTGTATCTGTCTGTCTGTGTATCTGTCTACTGTATCTATTGTCTGTCTCGTCTGTCTATATCTACTCATTCTCTGTCTCTGTCTTGTCTGCTGTCTGTCTGTCTTCTTTTCTGCTGTCTGTCTGTCTGTCTTTTCTGTCTTCGTCTGTCTTCTGTCTCTCTCTCTCTCTCTCTCTCTCTCTCTCCTCTCTCTCTCTCTCTCTCTCTCTCTCTCTCTCTTCTCTTGTCCTTATTCTTTCGTTTCTCTTTTCTTTCTTTCTGTTCTCCTCTCTAGTGTCATTTTCTTGCACTGTAACACAGAACCAACATCAACCAGCAAGCAACTACACAGGTATGCAGGCCGGCAAAGCAAAATGTCGAGAAAAGCTGAACAGCAAGGTGAAAGAAGCCAGCCAGTTAGCCAACCAGTTAGCCAGCTAGTGATGAAGAAAACAAAGAAAAGACGAAAGAGAAAACCCAAGTGATGACCCTCCAAGCTGATGCCCCATGATATCAACACATGGAAACGAACTCTGCTCAACCACAGAGGGTTTCAGAACTCTTGCCAAGCCGACATTTTGATTTCTGAATGGCAACGACTGAGACAAGATGATTGTGTAGACATGCATGCAGAAAATCCACACCATGCATCGTGACAAAGATGATTGTGTAGACATGCATGCAGAAAATCCACACCATGCATCGTGACAGACAAGATGATTGTGTAGACATGCATGCAGAAAATCCACACCATGCATCGTGACAAAGATGATTGTGTAGACATGCATGCAGAAAATCAACACATGCATCGTGAAACTCTGCGCAAACACACAGCACGTTGATTGTGTAGACAGGCATGCAGAAAATCACACAGTAAAAACAGCTAAATAAGCTTATTTTGTGTGGTGTTATTGTCCATTGTGTTGTTGTTCGTGATTATGTGCATGCACATGTGCGAAGACGCAGCATGCATGCATAATGCGCGCACACGCACACACACGTGCACGAGCGCGCAACACAATCATACATACATATCATACATATACATACGACTACTACTACATACATACGTACTACAACGTACATACGTACGTACGTACTACTACTACTAGTACGTAGTACGTACTACTACATACATACATACATACTAGTTACATACGTACTACGTACTACGTACATACATACATACATACATACATACATACATCACATACATACATACATACATACATACATACATACATACATACATACAACAACATCGCACAGCACGACGCACGCACGCAACGCACACACTTTTCCTCTCGTCAGTCTCTCCTCATCACTCCCTCTCTCCCCTATCTCTCTCATCCTCTCTCTACTCTACTCCACTCTACACCCTTTCCTCTTCTCTCTCTCTCTCTCATCCTCTCTTCTAACTACAAACAAATACATCATTAAATCATTAATCTAAAGACCATTTCACACTGATAGTCCATGCATGAGCTTTTATGCTTTTCCCTTTCTTGCTTCTTTACCTCATTCTCCTCTTCGTTCATGTTCATTCTCTCTCTCTCTCTCTCTCTCTCTCTCTCTCTCTCTCTCTCTCTCTCTCTCTCTTCTCTCTCTCTCTCTCTCTCTCTCTCTCTCTCTCTCTGTCTCTCTCGTCTCTCTCTCTCTCTCTGTCTCTCGTCTCTCTTCTCTTCTCTCTCTCTCTCTCCTGTCTCTCTCTCTCTCTCTCTCTCTCTCTCTCTCTCTCTCTTCTCTCTCTCTCTCTCTCTCTCTCTCTCTCCTCTCTCTCTCTCTCTCTCTCCCTCCCTCCCTCTCCCCCCCATCTCTCGTCTGCTTCTCTCTCTTCTCTCCTCTCTCTCTCTCTCTCCTCTCTCTCTCTCTCTCTCTCTCTCTCTCTCCTCTCTCTCTCTCTCCTCTCTCTCTCTCTCTCCTCCCCCCCTTCAATTACATGCATGCTACACACTACTTATCACTCACATTTGTATTTTCAGAAACTTTGCAGCAGTCTTCAACCTAAATACACCACGATGCTAAATTTACTATGATTCTCAATGCTCTTGCCTTGTTAGGCCCATGTTTGGTAGTGGAAGGTAGGAAATAGAATAACAAGAAGTAAATTTCAATAAAATATTTCAATAACTTTGCTTTTTGGGGGTCTGGTATATAAGTCAATCTTCATCTTAAGAATATGAATAGTACGTTATCGCCAATCCTTCGGTGTTTCTTTGTGGACTCCAGTTTGCAGCAGTTTAGCTAGGCGTTCATCATTGGGGTTATCAGGAATGCAAAGCTTGCCCGTCAGACAGTGAGTTGCTTCCTTGCTCAGCTGATTTACAATTTTCCCTGTGTAATATTTCCCCTTTGCTCTGTACTGTCAGATGTTGCCCCTTGTCTGGCTTTGGGTTGGTCTTTTTGTCCTGCTTGGCTTTGAGTCTGTGTGTCCCGCTTCCAGTCTTTGTGTCCGGCTTTGGTTTGTCTTTGTGTCTAGGTGTAGTTCCAGTCTCTGTGTCCCATTTTTCCACCTTGGTCTATGTGTGTCTATGTTCCAGTCTTTGTGTTGTTCCAGCTTTGTGTCTTTCCAGTCTTTGTGTTCATGTTCCAGTCTTTGTGTTCACTTTGGTTTCCAGTCTTTGTGTTCATGTTCCAGTCTTTGTGTCATGTTCCAGTCTTTGTGTCATGTTCCAGTCTTTGTGTTCATGTTCCAGTCTTTGTGTCTCATGTTCCACTTTGTGCTGTCTGTGTTCATGTCTGTTTGTCCTGTTGTCTTGGGATTCTGTTTTGTGTCATGTTTGTCTTTGTGTCATGTTCCAGTCTTTGTGTCTGGCTTTGTTTTGCCAGTCTGGTTGTCTTGTGTCCACATTCCAGTCTTTGTGTCCATGTTTCAGTCTCTTGTGTCCATGTTTCAGTCTTTGTGTCCCAGTTTGTGTCAGTCTCTTGTGTCCATGTTTCAGTCTTTGTGTCCAGTTTTGGTTCAGTCTTTTTTCAATTTTCCTGTCAGCTGTCTTCAATTGATCCTGGGCACCTTCCGATTGCAATCAGTATTCCTTGCTCAAAGAAAATTAATATAAATTAAAATTAGTTTCAACAAAATAAAGGGACATAGATTAAAATCAGAAACCTAAAATAAAATCTAGCAAAAGTAAAATGAGATAAAAATTATGATATAAAACAAGTAGGATTTAGTCTACTAATAAAATGAAATAAAACAAAATGAACTAAAGCAAAATAAAATGAATTAAAAGTAGGGCATAAACTAGAATAAGATAAACCAAACCAAACCAAAATAAAGTAAGATAAACTAAAATTAAATAAAAAATAAAAACAAAATAATTTGAAATAAAATAAGTAAAAAGTGCAAGGAATCTGAGAGCAATCTGGGTGACAGTGATCTATCTTCTCATCCGAAAACACCACCACCTCCTACAATGGCTTGGAGACTTGGGTCATAATGTGAAATCTCCTTCCCCCTTCTAAAGTGTATAACCTTTATAAGTGTGTGGTGCAGGCGTATGTGTTTTTGTGCTGTGTGTGTGTGTGTGTGTGTGTGTGTGTGTGTGTGTGTGTGTGTGTGTGTGTGTGTGTGTGTATTTGTGTTATTGATGTGTGTGTCTTATATAGGTCAAAAGCAAGTGCTTTGATTTGTTTTTGCAAGATATAGCGCTATATAAATTCCATGTATTATATTATTATTATTATTATTATTATTATTATATATTATTATTATTATTATATTATCTATTATTATTATTATTTATTATTATATATTATTATTATTATTATTATTATTATTATATATAATATTATTATTATTATTATTATTATTATATATTATTATTATTATTATTATTATTATTATTATTATTATATTATATTATGAGGCATTGTGACTTGGTCATTTCTTTACTTTTCTAATGGGTTTCCTTAGGTCTGAAAATACCAGCATCTACAACAGCTTTGAGACAGCTTTGTGAGTATAGGGACTCAGTCATTTCCTTCAATTTCTGATAGTTTTTCCTTGTGTCTGAAAATACCAGCGGCTTTGAGACGGCTTTCATGAGGTATTATGTTGACTCGGTCAGTCCCTTGCATTTCTGATAGGTTTCCTTGTGTCTGAAAATACCAGCACCACCAACAGTTTTCTGAGGTATTGTGAACGGATCATTCCTTCCATTCCTAAGGCGTTTCCTTGTCCTTCCCCTCCTTTATAAACATGGGTCCTAACCTGGTGGTGAGTCATTATGTGGATCATCCTGAAGACTCAACAGTGGGGCCAGGTTCTGCTGATCATCGCCTTGGAGTCATCTGCTGCATGAGATCCTGGCATCTGTCTGTAAGTACTTTGCCGCTAGAGTTGAGAGATTTTGTACTGAGATCATACAGGATTCAGCTATCATCTTTTTCTGATTTTCAAAAAAATATTTAGTTTTCACTTATTTTTTTCTGTATCATTTTTTACAGACATTTTCTTTTTGATCAGGAGTCTTATGTTAAGAAAAATCCACTTCACATTCTTTCAGAAAACGAGTTAAGATTTGTAGGTATAAAGATCTTGTGGTGTTTGGTTGCTGTAGACATGGCAGCTTCTAACTCGGGGACGAAAAGTATCATGATTGTGTGGACAGTAAAGCCTCCTTGTTGAAAATTATTGGAAAAATACTGAGAGTTATAGTGTGTTTGATCAGAATAACTTGTCGTATTGTAGGTTTTTTTTTTAATGTTTAGCTTCATAAATTAGCTGGACTCCAATTTGACTATGAATTGGGAAGAAGCGTGGTGAAATCTGTCAGCTGAAATAAATCGTTATGATATCGGAGCCAATAAAACTAGAATTTCCAGTCCACTGATGATGAACTTACTGCTTTCAGGGGCTCTGGGTCTGGAATCAAGGGCCAGTGACCTGAGTGTGTGAGGGCAGCCCATCATGAACTGCCTTCTCTGAAAGCTAGACAAGTATTTATATTTGCTTCTGTATTTTTCTGAACTTTCTGATCTGATACTTTTGTCTGTCAACTTGTTGTTGTTGCTCTCTTCTACCTTTTCTGTCTGTTTTTTCTCGTTCCTCCAATGGTTCTCCAATGGTGAAATGTGTGTGTATGTGACCAATTTTAGGCCACTAGTTAGGTGTTGGTGCAGTGTTGTAGTTAAACATTTCTCAGTGTTGCATCTGTAAAGTGGTTCATGCTCTAGTTTGTGGTCTCAGTCTTCCCATTAAGCCTGCATATTTTTCTCTAGGTAGGAGCAGGATGGAGTTTTTAAAAAGCATTTAAAAAATATGCTTTTTATGAGATTTTGAACTCGTAAGCACCAAGTTCAGTGTGTTAGCCACTGCACCATTGCAGCTGGTCAACTTTTTTTTTCTTTATTGATAGACAAATCATGTACCTCTAATGTTAGAATTTTCTCTTATTTCAAACTTTGTGATTTTTGTCTATTCAACCAGGTACCATATGAGCCACAACAGTTCCAGTGCAATCCAAAGTAGAAGGGACTGCTAAACCAGGCCATCAACTCGCCATCCAATGCTGTCTGCTACAACTGCACCAGAGGCTGCCATGCACGGGTTGGACTTGTGAGCAGCTCCAGACATAGCCCCCAGCACGACTGAAGCAGAGAGAAGACACAGCCATTGTCCTCCGAGACAGGAGGAGCCTGACTGAATGGGGACAAGCATCACTACTGCTGTACTGCAAACGTCCTGTATGTACCTGCGTCAAATGGAGCAAGATGTCTGACATTCGGCAAAGTTCAGGTTAGAAAGTTGCTATCATTTGTAACCAATAGGGTGAAAGTGTGATGTCGTTTAAAGAATAATTCCGAACTATTTTGTATTCACATAAACTATGTTGTATTCACATAAAATAGTCTTTTGAACATTTGAACAACAAAAAAGAAAAATAGTTATGTCTTTAAAGAATGATTGTGAATTTATTCTGTTCGAAGCCATGTGTTTAAAGCATGTTTTTATATTAATTTCGAGGTAACAAAGTAAGAGTTAAAATGAGTCAATGTCTGTAAAGAACAATTGTGAATTCATTCTGCTTCAAAGTGGTAAGATAAAATCATCGTAGGGTATGAGCTAACACTCCACGTTTTCCTGTCCTGATGACTTCTTCACTGCTGACAGGAACAACTGGACAGGAACCAAGTGGCGAAGAACAGACAGCCATCCAGCACCACTTGTCGGTTACCAGCACAGGATCAGGTAACAGCTTGGTGTCCACCACCACCCCTCCCTTCCCCATCCACTAGACTGTGAGTGGTGGTCTGGGTGCTAGTATTTTGGATGAGGCGATAATCTGAGGCCCGTGTGCAACACACATTTAGCACACATAAAAGAACCCACGGCAACAGGAGAGTTGTCACTGGCAAAATGATGTAGAGAAAAGCCACTCTGATAGGGAAAAATACACATGCAGACAGAGAAAAACTGGGTGGCGCTGCTCTTGTGGTGACGCGCTGTCCCCCAGGGAGAGCAGCCCGAATTTCATGCAGAGAAATCTGCTACGAATTTAAAGTGATATAGAAATAGATTTACAACACATTAGTGACTATTCCCTCTGTCTTTGCATCTATCTGTGTGTCTTGTATTTGTGTTTGTATTGTTCGAACCTGATAGAAGACTCCAGCTGTACCCAACACTATTTTCTAAAGATGTTGTTCATACATTTCTAGGATTTAAAACAATATGAGTAGTTCAGACCACAGATGCTAATCAAATAGAGTTTTTCAATATCGCTGCAAAAAGGTAATATTGGAGAGTATCTGAGTGAATTGAGTTTAAATTTCCAGTCATTATGATGCATAGCACCAGCTTTTCTTACAATATATCTAAAGCTAAAACGCTGTTGATATCCTCATTCATCACTGTAGAATGACACTGCATCCATGGCAACAGAGAACATTAACGGCGGAATAATTCCCCACAGTCCTCGATATATCATATACATCACCTAAGTTCGACATTGACTATTCGCCTTCACCTATCCTATAGTCTGGTTGATCTTGGAGCAACACTGAAGATATTGTAGCCAGCTTCCTCCATTCCTTGTGGTTCTTAGCTTTCATCAGTATGTCATTCCACTCAAGGCCAGTCCACTCTCTGATGTTGTCTTTCCATTGTTTTCTCTGCCTCAAATTTGTCAAGTCAAAAATATCTTAATCATCTGATGAAGAGCAATTATAACACTGACAAGCATATACCTAATAGAAATTATAATATTGAAAAAAGTTGATTTTAAATTTGCTTAAAGATTCCAAGATAACTTTAAAAAAATCACACACACCTACTCCTCATCTCTCTCTCTTCTCTCTCTCCTCTCTCTCTCTCTCTCTCTCTCTCTCTCTCTCTCTCTCTCTCTCTCTCTCTCTCTCTCTTCTCTCTCTCTCTCTCTCTCTCTCTCTTTTCTCTCTCTCTCTCTCTCTCTCTCTCT
>JASPKP010000375.1:40000-50170 GCA_030674155.1 Stramonita haemastoma
ATAAGCACAGAACAGCTTTGCAGCACACTTTCAAAAGCAAAACCAAAAGCATACACGAACAGTGATGATCACAGTTTTAAAGGCACCAAGAGGATTTTAAAATGATCATGATAACCAAATACCAATATTTATATAAAAAGAAATGGCTCCTTAGCGAGAGCTGTAAGGTTCCTCAATGGTCAGATGTTTTCCTATGCAGCCGTTTTTGCCCGCCATGAAGGTAGCCGTATTCCGACTGAAGGGATAGAAGAATAGATCATAAAGATTATTGCTAAGGTTGGTAGGGGCAGGGTGCTAGATTTTGAGGGAAAAGAATGCTAGGAAGGGGTGGAGGGACTGGAGGGGGGTGTTGAATGTTGAGGTATGTAACTTAGAGATGGGGAAAGGAGTGTAATGGCTGAGGATGGGGATGAGTTTCTCGTGTTTGGGAGATAATATTTTTTGGAGATAAGATATTCAAATTCAGTTTTCTAAAGTGTTCATACTCGGTTGTTTGGGGTTTTATTTTTAGATACTAACAGTATTTGTATTTTATTGTACGGGGATAGGGGGAGGCAGTCAAACTGTCATTAGGGTAAGGGGAGGGTGGAGAGCATTTTAGAAAATAAATGGAACACAAAAAGTAGAGGTAGCTTGTTTTAGAAAACATGCCTGGATAAATTCAAAGGAAGAGCATTTAAAAAAAAAAAAAAACAAGTTTGTTCAAAACCAGAAGTAGGGGTCCTAGTTTTAGAATGAAGGTGTGTGTGTGTGTGTGTGTGTGTGTGTGTGTGTGTGTGTGTGTGTGTGTGTGTGTGTGTGTGTGTGTGTGTGGTGTGTGTGGTGTTGTGGGTGTGTGTGGGTGTGTGGGTGTGTGGGTGTGTGTGTGTGTGGTGTGGTGTGTGTGGTGTGTGTGTGTGTGTGTGGTGTGTGGTGTGTGTGTGGTGTGGTGTGTGTGTGTGGGTGGTGGTTGTGTGTGTGTGGTGTGGTGTGGGTGTGGGTGTGGTGTGTGGGTGTGGTGTGTGTGTGTGGGTGTGTGTGTGGGTGTGTGTGGGTGTGGTGTGTGTGTGGGTGTGGGTGTGTGTGTGTGTGTGTGGGGTGGGTGTGTGTGTGGGTGTGTGTGGGGTGTGGGTGTGTGTGGTGGGGTGTGTGTGTTGTGGGGTGTGGGTGTGTGTGGGTGTGTGTGTGGGTGTTGTGTGGGTGTGTGGGTGTGGTGTGTGTGGTGTAGAGATGTGTAGTGTGTGGGGGGGGGTAGGGGGGGGGTGTGTGTTGGGAGGGGGGTCGGAGGGTGGGGGAGATTGATTGATTGAATGATTTATTCTTTTATATCGAGGATAATCGAATAAGCACTCTTGTGCTTTTTTACATCCAGTCCCCGTGTGTTTGCAATTTTGTAATGTCATCTGTTCCCACCGGCTCACGATGGCCTACTCTTACGAAAAGCGAAACAGGATTTAATGTGTGGTGTGTGGGGAAGAGAGAGAGAGAGAGAGAGAGAGAGAGGAGAGAGAGAGAGAGAGAGAGAGAGGGGAGAGAGAGAGAGAGAAGAGAGAGAGAGAGAGAGTGAGAGAGAGAGAGAGAGAGAGAGGAGAGAGGGAGAGAGAGATTGTGGAGGGAGTATTTGCTACCAGCAAAGGGCTATGAAATTTTATACCACAGGTATTTGTCAACCTGTGCCTGTGGTGGTGGGGGGGGGGGGGGGGGGGAGGTGTGGGTAAGTGTGTGTGTGGGGGGGGGAGGTAAGTGTGTCTGTGTGTGTTGTGTGTTTTATATGGGTGTTGTAAAAATAAAGATAATGCTTTCTGAAATAATAGTCATAAATTTAAGTTTTCTGTGTATGGTTTATAGAAACCTGTAGAAAACTGCTGGATTTGTAGCTGTAACCATTATTGACTGATTTGTCATAGTTTCGGAAAGGATAGATATAAAGCAAGCTACAGCAAGCGTTCGAATATCACACACAGAAACACAATTGCAGTATTTGAATAAGCGTACGCACAAAGAGAACGCATGCTCGCGACAAAAGCAAGCGCGCTAAAGCAAGTGCGTGTAATGAAAGCGCTTGCTTGTTGTTGAGGTGGACACATAGAAAGCCTGAAAAGCGCGCTTGGGGCTGGTAGAATTTGGTCATTTGGCACCATGGCGGATTCAAGTGAAGACGAACTATTGTTGCTGAAAGTGATCCTAGAAAAACGCAAAAGGATGGGGGTTCATGAGACAAATAAAGGGAGGCAAATGGAAAGTGAATAATCATTTGTTTCCATTGCTTAAAATGAACCCTTCTGGTTTTCAGTCCTACTTGAGAATGAGCCAAGAGACATTCAACTCTATCTTAGAAAAAATGGAACCCAAAATAACAAAGAACTGGTGCAACTGGCACCAACAGTCAATTCTGCCAGAGGAGTGTCTATTTGTTACACTCATCCAGTCATCCTTAGTTGAAATGTATGGGTATATACAGTTATATGTAAGTATGAAGACGCTTGCTCGCGATAAAGAATTAACTTTTGATTCTTTACGCTTCCCAAGCGTTGCTTGAAATCGCAGGCGTGATAAAGCGAGTGTTCTTTTTGTGCGGCACAAGCAAATTCTGAACAACATTACAAGCGCTTGCTTTATCGCGCTCGCTTTTATCGCGAGCAAGCGTTCTCTTTGTGCACATTCTAAGAAAAAAATGTTCTGTGTACATCTTAGTTAACAACCTTACTTCAGAAGACATTTTTCCTTTTAGTTTTATTGTCACAAAACTTTGTGTAAGAAACCATGTTGCCCTTGATTCTGTGAGCATAAGTTTTCAGTCATGTTGACTTGGTGTATCCTGTTAACTGATTTCCCTCTTGCCTCGTGCTATGCTGTAGGTCAGAGACATGCCCATTACCCAGGTCATGGCACTCCCAGCCCATTGATAGACTGCTCCTTCTGCACCACCCCTCCAATCCCTCCCCCCTTCCTAGTGTGTGAAATGTAATGAAATTGTAAAAGTTTTTTTTTTATTGTTTTGGTTGGTTGGGTTTGTTTTTTTCTGAAATGATGTAATACATATTTTCATGATTGTTTTTTAAGCATATCCCATTGTATTGGAGAAACTCTCTCTCTCTCTCTCTCTCTCTCTCTCTCTCTCTCTCTCTCTCTCTCTCTCTCTCTCTCTCTCTCTCTCTCTCTCTCTCTCTCTCTCTCTCCTTTCATTTTTTTTCTTTACCATCTTCCACGTCCACATATGCTATCCTAGTCTTAGCATTGGATAGGAGTGTTTGGCTCATATGCTGAATTGGAATGTATTCATACCATTTAAGTATCATCCTCTTGAATAATTGCAATCTTACTTTTCTTTTTCATTAGTATAGATACTATTTTTGAATACATTGAGTTTTCTTAAACCGTTTTGTATAACTTGAAATGTTGTTTCGTTGCTATTTTGATTTTTTTTATATACTGTTCTGTTTTTGGTTTTGGTTTTTCTCTTTGTTTTTCTTTTTTAGTTTTGTTTGCTGTTTTTCATTTAGTTTGTTTTTTGGTTTGTCTTTCTTTTTGTTTTGTTTTGGGTTTTTGTTGTCGTTGTTGTTTTCTTTGGGGGGGGGGGGGTTCTGGGGGGTTTATTCATTCACTTCCCGTGTTTTTCTTTTTCATTTTCATTATAAGCCTTTTGGCCACATCGTGAGCTTAAAGGCTTCATTGATGATAATTATACTTTAAAGAAGTGATTTTGTGGGTGCTTGAAACACTTTGTTGACTGGTTTGTTTCCACCATGTAATTTGAACTCTCTCTGTCTCTGTCTCTCTCTGTCTCTGTCTCTCTCTGTCTCTGTCTCTGTCTCTGTCTCTGTCTCTCTCTCTCTCTCTCTTCTCTCTCTCTCTCTCTCTCTCTCTCTCTCTCTCTCTCTCTCTCTCTCTCTCTCTCTCTCTCTCTCTCTCTTTCTTATTTTCGCTTGCTTTATTCTGGTCTTTTAATTTTTTTTTTTCATTAGTTTTTTCTCCTCTCGATTTTAATCTACTTGATTTGCATAAATATATTCAGTGCATCTGTCTAGATAATGTTCTAGTCTCCTGTGAACTATGTATTTGTGTATACATAACTTTTGTTTTGTTTAAATAATTATCAGTGTAACCAGTTAGAGATTACGCAAATGAATCCCATCTTCTTCCTTTTAAAATATAGGATGAACTGCTGTTGTTGGTCAGGCTGGTTTGTAGGGGTGGGAAGGGGGTTTCTTAGCTTTATTCCCTGATCAGGGCAAGGGCCGGATGAAAAAAACAATGTTATATTCACTCTGTAACCCTTGAAAAATAAAAGATAATTCATTCATTCTCTCCCAGCAGTCTTTGATTTCCATTCTCAGCACAAATTTACTCTATAATAAGGTTGTGTTTTTTTCTTTCTTTTTTGTTTAATCTGAAGAGAAAAAAGTAAGCGGGTGGAGATAAGTCGGACTCCCTCCTATGTAATCTTAAGACCACAAATCAAAATGGTCGTTGAAGAACAGTAAAAGGTGGAAAAGAGGATGAAGGAAGACATCAGTGGGAAAAGACGTTAGAGGCCCCAAAAAAACCTGGTTGTGCTAGCAAGACTAAAGTGACAGATTTCACATCAACCACTACTCATTGCTGCATGATCTATTGTCTGCTTTTCTTTTTCGTCCAACCTTTGTACTGCATCTGTTATGTCCATTTGCGCTATTGTTTTGCAAAATATTGACTTTACTTCAAATGTGTGCATTCCAAAATTCCAGTGTAGCAAATGTTGTGAAATAATGTATTCTAGCTGATCACTGCGATGACACAGAGTGGTACAGGCTGTTTTGTTTTGATTTGTTTTGTTCAGCCTCTCTGTATGCTTTTGCTTTGGAGCTCTTAGGAAGCATGGCTTGCAAAGGATTTTAAATGATTGCATTCTTATTACGAGTATTTCTACGAAAGAAGTTGCTGTAATGTTTGTTTTTGTTAATTTTGTTTTGACTCCTTTGTTCAAGTAGAAAAACCGTGTTTCATCAAGGAATGCTGGTGGACTGCTAGTTTTGTATTGAAAGTGTTTGGCTTTTCCATTTTTCTTTTCCCGTGGGTCATATCTTTATTATGTATTGATACGTTTTTTTCTGTATAGATATTATGGATTGTATTGCCAAAAGGCGATGCCACTTTTATGTGTGCTTTTTTATGTATTCAGTTTGAAGTACTGAACGCAGAGTGAAGCAGTTTACTACTGATTTTTTTCTTTTGATATTTTTTTAAACGTAGCATTGCCCATGAATGAATTACATGATGCATTTAAAATTACATGTTCAGTAATTTTTGCTGGTATTTGATTTTTCACTATTCCTTTTGGAGGCTTGAAATGTCTCCACTTTATCTGGGTAATTGTGTGACTGGTTTACTTGCATGTAACCATTCCAAACAATGCCGGCATTGTTCACCTTCAAATGAAGGATAGTATGTGTGAAGCTTGGTGCCTGTATCAGGTTTTTTCATGAAGGAAATGGCTTAAAGCATATCCCTAGCCTATCCATTTTATCTGATATTATTATATAGTGATTTTGTGGTATCTGGTAGTCTTAAGCTACGCAGTTAATGCCCTTCACTTTGATTGTTGTCCCCTCCCCACCCTATTTCCTATTATTCCAGAGTCAAAATTATGTGTGCATTATTTCAAAATATATTCGGGTTGAAACTGCTTTTCAATTTCAATTTCCATGAAAGGATGAAGTAGAACCCCTTTGCCAGTAGCATGTTAAATTGTTTGCTTCAATGTTAAAATATCTTTTTGTTCCGAATCCAAATGAGTGTGTCTTTGAATCCGATTTGAAAATAGTGTGGATAAACTGTTTACATCCCAATTTAATCACCTCAATAATTATGTGATAAATTCCAAGTTTGTTCATCTGAATGACAAATGTTGCATGTTGCTTTTAGAGGAACAACAAATTGTTTCCCGTAACCGGTATTACTTCAGCTTTTTCTGTAGTTCACGAATTATTACTTTTATTTTTTCTGCATGATATGTATAATATAATAAGGTATTGTAAAATTACAAAACGGATCATTTTATACATTAAATTAGTGGTGAGCACACACCAATGGCACTTGACAACCCAACTGACTTTTTCCTGATAAAAACACCAAGCTTTGTACATCTCCCTCTTTCTAAGACCTACAGTGGATGGTGGTCTAGAGGTAACGCGCCTGCCTAGAAAGCCCAAAGTGGAAAAGTCCGGATCGGAAGTGTGCGGTGGTTTAATCTCTGTTGGGCCCCAAACTTTTTCCTCATCCATTAGACCGTGAGTAGTGGTCTGGGTGCTAGTCCTTTAGATGCGACGATAAACCAAGGTCCCGTGTGTGACACAAAATTACTTAACTCAAGTAAAATAACCCACGGGAACAAGTGAGTTGTCCTTGGCAAAATTCTGTACAAAACAGCCACTCTGATAGGGAAGCAAATGCAGTTGCATTCTGGAAAAGAAAGGAAAATAATGGATGGCACATCTCTTGTGGCGACGCGCTCTCTCCGGGGAGAGCAGTCCGAATTTCACGCAGAGAAATCTGCCGTGACTTAAAGCTGTATCAAACATCTTTTTTTTAAAAGAGCAGTTTTTCACTTATTTCTTCAAGGCGTTTGTACTTTCTGGCTGTTGAGATCACATGGCTGGAATTAAGCTTTTTGTCATCTCAGTGTTTTAAAAGCATGCTGGAATGAACATGTCATTGTGGTCTGAGACAGGTTCAAATGCTGGTATGATAATTGAAAATCGGACAAAAGTCAGTTGGTGGGTCATTGTCACGTCACTGCTGGTCAGAGCATTGGGAAAAGCCTGCCTCCCCCTTCAGCCCCCAAAGAAAAGCTGGAGTTAGGGTTGGGTAGCCGGCTCGCAGCTGAAAGAAAAAAAATGATAAGGAAACTTAGTTATCTTAAACACAGTGTCAAAACCTGATGAAACGTGGTGCCAAAGAAGTCTGAAAATAAAATTAAAAAACTGAAACTTGACTACGTCTAGGTCTTTGTTCGGAGTTACAGTCATGAATGATTGTGTTTACAAATGTGGAGTATGAATACAAGATCTTGATTCATATATTTACCTCTCTCTCTCTCTCCTCTCTCTCTCTCTCTCTCTCTCTCTCTCTCTCTCTCTCTCTCTCTCTCTCTCTCTCTTCTCTCTCTCTCTCTCTCTCTCTCTCTCTCCTCTCTCTCTCTCTCTCTCTCTCTTAACATACATAACACGATGCACCAGATCATGCAGACACACACGAAAACACACACAAACACGACCACGCGCACACATGCGAGCGCGCCCATACACATCCCCAGGAAAATGACCCGTTTTTCAAAAAGATGTGATACAAAGCCCCGATTTGAATATTTTTGTATATTTATATTTTGTACCACTTTGTCACAGCAGATTTGTCTGCGTGAAATTCGGGCTGCTCTCCCCGGGGAGAGCGCGTCGCCACAGGTGCAGCGCTTACCCATTTTTTTTTATTTTTCCTGCATGCAACTGTATTTGTTTCCCTATCAGAGTGGCTTTTTCTACAGATTTTTGCCAGACTGAACCCCCTTGTTGCCGTGGGTTCTTTTACGTGCGCTAAATAGTGATGTGTAAAATTGGACCTCGTTTATCGTCCCATCCGAAAGAATAGCGCTCAGACCACTACTCATGGTCTAATGGATGGGGAAAAAGTTTTGGGCCCAAACGGGATACAAACCACCGCACACTCCGACGCGGATTTTTGCTTTCTAGGCAGGCGCGTTACCACCTAGACCACCGATCCACCAAGTCCCGTTCTACCCAGCTTTCACACAGTAACAGCCCATGGCACCAAGAGAGTGCTATGCTGTATGCATACACTCTTTACCAACATCTGGGATACTCGTGGCGCCAAGCTTGTGGCGACACCGCAGCGCCGAAGAGGCCAGCGTGGTTTGAATAATAGTCAGTTTGTCAGAACAAAAACTGGTACAGTGTATGCAATGAACTGTAGCAGTACACATGATAATAAGATGTTTAACAACAGTGTTTTGACAGCATCTTTGAAGTCAGAATGGGGCTATCTTCATGAGGATAAAAGCCGTTGCCTGCATAACATCTCACCTTTAGAAAAAGACTCTCCACCACAAGTGAAATAAATGGCAACTGAAGCCACTCCTTTTGTCATCCAGGTACATTTATATGAATGTTTGAATTCATTTTTTTTATAGTGGATTTATCACGTAATGGAATGCATTCCTCATCTCGATGGTACATTTATATGAATGTTTGATTGATTTTTATAGCGCACTTATCCTATAAAGGAATGTATTCATCATCTCGATGGTACATTTATATGAATGTTTGATTGATGTTGATAGCGGACTTATCTTATAAAGGAATGTATTCATCATCTCGATGGTACATTTATATGAATGTTTGATTGATTTTTATAGGGACTTATCCTATAAAGGAATGTATTCATCATCTGGATGGTACACTTATATGAATGTTTGATTGATGTTGATAGCGGACTTATCCTATAAAGGAATATATTCATCATCTCGATGGTACACTTATATGAATGTTTGATTGATATTTATAGGGACTTATCCTATAAAGGAATGTATTTATTATCTCGATGGTACATTTATATGAATGTTTGATTGATGTTTATAGCGGACTTATTCTATAAAGGAATGTATTCATCATCTCGATGGTACATTTATATGAATGTTTGATTGATTTTTATAGCGGACTTATTCTATAAAGGAATGTGTTCATCATCTCGATGGTACACTTATATGAATGTTTGATTGATTTTTTAGCGGACTTAATCTATAAAGGAATGTATTCATCATCTCGATTGTACACTTATATGAATGTTTGATTGATGTTATAGCGGACTTATCCTATAAAGGAATGTATTCATCATCTCGATGGTACACTTATATGAATGTTTGATTGATTTTTAAAGCGGACTTATTCTATAAAGGAATGTATTCATCATCTCGATGGTACACTTGTATGAATGTTTGATTGATGTTATAGCGGACTTATCCTATAAAGGAATGTATTCATCATCTCGATGGTACACTTATATGAATGTTTGATTGATTTTTATAGCGGACTTATTCTATAAAGGAATGTATTCATCATCTCGATGGTACACTTATATGAATGATTGATTGATTTTTACAGCAGGACTTATTCTATAAAGGAATGTATTCATCATCTCGATGGTACACTTATATGATTGATTGATTGATTTTTATAGCGGACTTATTCTATAAAGGAATGTATTCATCATCTCGATGGTACATTTATATGAATGTTTGATTGATGTTTATAGCGGACTTATCCTATAAAGGAATGTATTCATCATCTCGATGGTACACTTATATGAATGTTTGATTGATGTTATAGCGGACTTATCCTATAAAGGAATGTATTCATCATCTCGATGGTACACTTATATGAATGTTTGATTGATGTTTATAGCGGACTTATCCTATAAAGGAATGTATTCATCATCTCGATGGTACACTTATATGAATGTTTGATTGATGTTTATAGGGACTTATCCTATAAAGAAATGTATTCATCATCTCGATGGTACATTTATACGAATGTTTGATAGATATCCTATAAAGGAATGTATTCATCATCTCGATGGTTCACTTGTATGAATGTTTGATTGATTTTTATAGCGGACTTATCCTATAAAGGAATGTATTCATCACCTCGATGGTACACTTATATGAATGATTGATGTTTATAGCGGACTTATCCTATAAAGGAATGTATTCATCATCTCGATGGTACACTTATATGAATGTTTGATTGATGTTTATAGGGACTTATCCTATAAAGGAATGTATTCGTCATCTCGATGGTACACTTATATGAATGATTGATGTTTATAGCAGACTTATCCTATAAAGGAATGTATTCATCATCTCGATGGTACATTTATATGAATGTTTGATTGATGTTTATAGCGGACTTATCCTATAAAGGAATGTATTCATCATCTCGATGGTACACTTATATGAATGTTTGATTGATGTTTATAGCGGACTTATCCTATAAAGGAATGTATTCATCATCTCGATGGTCTTTTCTGTGATTTAAACGATGACATTCCGGCAAGGACGGCAGAATTCCAGAGGAACTAGAAGTAACTATGCAAGTTCCTCAAATTAACTCCCCTGCCTTTGTGAATTTTAGTAACCCCAAA
>JASPKP010003745.1:0-7500 GCA_030674155.1 Stramonita haemastoma
CATTGCGTATTGTCAGCATTTTCAGTTGCTTAAAAAAAAAGTGTTTCCATAACCTATGCAGATGTGGAGCATGGTGTCAGAGACCTCAGCTTCTCAAGGGGCCAGCATCTTCAGGTGGCACCCATCTCCTCTCCCTCGCTGCTTTACCTTCCTGTTCCTAAACAAGGCAGGTGCCCATCTACAGCTGGTGAACTGGGGGACTGTCCTAAAACCAAAGCATGTGAATGGTCGCCCATCTGCTTGGCAGTCATGCTCAACACTACTTAACCTTAGCTTGGAGAGAGCAAGTGCTCTGATCACTGAGCGTTCCCTTCTCTTTTTGATGAAACAAAACTAAAAAGTAATGCAAATGCAGAGATGGCTGCTTCTGCTTCTCTCTTCTCGGCCTTCCTTTATTGGGTGGGGTGTGTAGTGTCTGGTCTTCTCTTGTGCTTGCAACTTGGCAGGAGGTCTGCCTGCTGACCTCAGCTGACACATTCCTATTTTTGTGCAGGAAACATGCTAAGTATGGAATCTTTGACCTGTATGTTTCATCTTTCCCACAAATATAACTAAGGGAATTAAGGCAGAAACAGGTCTGCACTTTACGTTGACCTGGAGATCGCAAACATCTCCAGCCTCGATTCACCAGAGACAGTAGCTGAAATTCGAACCCACAACTTCATGGACCCAGGGACATAGAGTGGAAATGATACAGACTGTGAGTATACTGTTGAAAGTTGTGTGTGTGTGTGTGTGTGTGTGTGTGTGTGTGTGTGTGTGTGTGTGTGTGTGACTTAAATGCAAGCACTTTGACTTATTTTTCACTAGATAGAGCACTATATGAATTCTATATATCATTATTATTACTATCCATGCATGTGATTGCATTTTGTTGGGTTTTTTTTAATAAGTGTAAATGCCACAGGCACTTCTCTACATATTATGAACATTAATCATAATGAATATTCTCTCATATTTTTACTATTTTCAAACTCCTCACATTTTGCATTTTACTACAGCTCCCATCAAAACTTGCTTGTCAGGCTTTTGTAAAAATACCGGAGTCTAAATATTTACAAACACACGGACACACACTCACACACACACAAAGAACACGTATTATAACTTCATAAGTCACACACCATTGCCAACAATGGGCGCCACAACTTCAGCTTCAGGCCAGGGAGTGTTCTTGAAGAACCGATCCGTCAGCTTGTTGAATCTGCCCACAATGACAGCAAATGCATTATCTTCAATACTTTTACTTCCACACCATACAGTACAGTCAACAGTGCACCCAATCTCTCTGTTACTATCTCTGCCAAGCATGGCATAAAGTTCTGGCTTTTTTTTTTAATGATGTGATGCTTTTTTAACTCTTTAACCCAAACTGCATCAAACAAAATCACGCAAATGAACAGCTAATTTGGAAACTGAAATAACCTTGATTGTGCTAATCTGCATACTCAAATCTTTTCCCTACATGTAACCCGCTTAACAAAAAATTTCATTTTCATACCACTCTAGTCACGGAAGATTTTTCTGTGTAAAATTTGGGCTGCTCTCCCCAGGAAAAGCATGTCGCCACAAGAACAGCGCCACCAATCATTTTTTCTCTCTGTCTGCAACTGTATGTGTGTCCCTATCAGAGTGGCTTTTTTCTACAGAATTTTACTAGGGACAACTCCCTTGCTGCCATGGGTTATTTCACATGTGCTAGA
This sequence comes from Stramonita haemastoma, assembly GCA_030674155.1. NCBI lineage: Eukaryota > Metazoa > Mollusca > Gastropoda > Neogastropoda > Muricidae > Stramonita > Stramonita haemastoma. The sequence goes on from JASPKP010003745.1 coordinate 1,704, forward strand.
TAATTATGTGTAACTGTAACATATGGGACCTCAGTTTATCATCTCATCAGAAAGACCAGCACCCAGACCACCACTCGTGGTCTAATAGATGAGGGAAAGGTTTCAGGCCCAAACCACCACACACTTCAGACCCGGACTTTTTGCTTTCTAGGCGCACTACCTCTAGACCACTGATCTGCACGCATGTGTGCGTGCGAGTGCATGTGTGTGTGTGTGAGTGAGTGAGTGAGTGTATGTGAGTGAGTGAGTGAGTGAGTGAGTGAGTGTGAGTGTGAGTGTGTGTGTGCGTGCGTGCGTGCGTGCTTGTGTCTGTGCTATTCATTTATTTTTTTAATTTATTCTTTTATTTCGAGGATAATGGAATAAGCACTCATGTGTTTTTTTTACATCCAGTCCCCGTGTACATGCAGTTTTGTCAATTTTGTCATCTGTTCCCACGGGCACACAATGGCCACTCTTCCAAAAAGCGGAGTGGGTTTTAATGTGTGCTTAAGATGTTCTGCATGCGTTCACACAAAAGACCTCGGTTTATATTCTCATCCAAAGGACTTAGGGGCAGTGGTGTCAGCAATATTGTTAACTCCAGAAGAAAAATCCTCTTGAATGAGATTCAAAACCCGCGTCAGCAGATCACAAATGCATCACTCTAACTACCAGGCTGATGTGTGTGTGTGTGTGCGTGTTTTATTTCTTTATTTATCTATACTTTTTTTCACTTTGAGGATAATGGAATAAGTATTTATGTGCTTTTTAAAAAATCTAGTCCCCGTAGTTATGCAGTTTTGTCACTTATGTCATCCATTCCCACTGGCACACAGTGGTCAACACTTCTAACAAGCGGAAAGGGTTTTAACATGTGTGCGAGATGATCTGCGTGCGTTCACACACAAGACTTCAGTTTATAGTCTCATCCGAAGGACTTCTGGGGGAGTGGAGTTGGCACTGATGTTAACTCCAGAGGAAAAATCCTCTTGAATGAGAATCGAACCCAAGTCATCAGATCATGAGCGCATCACTCTGACCACCAGGCAGGCTATCCTGCATGTGAGCGTTCGTGCGTGTGTGAGCGTGTATGTGCATGTGTGTGAGTGTGTATGATCTGTGTGTGTATGTGTGTGTGTGTGTTGACAACCGCTGAACTGTTTTTAATGATAAAAAAGAAGGGGACCTTCCACGCTGACCACACAAACGGCAATGAAAGTACCCCACCCACTCTCCAAAAAAAGAAAAATTGATGTCAGATATTATCTACATCTTTTCTTTAAAAAAAACAAACCCATACAATAACTCCATTACATTTGTAAACCTAATCACAGCAAGCACAATTGACAACTTCCGTCCTCTTTTTTCCTCACAGCAAAGCATACAAGTCTGCACTTCTTCCTTTCTTCACCTCACACACACACATGTCATCTGCAGCCCACTTACCCACTCTCGTAGCAGGTCTGCACCTCGTAAACATTTTGCTCCTGGATGCTCTTTTGGAAGAAGACGAGGAAATTTTTGATGACTTCCGGCACGATGTAGCTGCTTTGGTACTGGCGCTCATACTCCATGTCCTGACGAGGATCACCTGATGTCCAGACACATTAACCGATTGCTAAAAAATCCTCTATTTTAGATCTGCAACAGTATTTCTTCTTGATGCTATCCTTCAAACTGGACAGTCCGATTTCTTCACTTGGCTTATAATATGCATCAGTACAGGAGATGTTGCATTATTTTTAAAAATCTTATGCATTTCCATTCTCAGCTCAAATCTTCAAATTGTTTGAATGTAAAATAGCTAATCAACTTTCTGATAAATGGAAAAACCAGTAGTTCTATGATAATGGGGAACAAGTTTGCACCCAAAGTAGTGTGGATGAATAAACAAAAAATTCTACTGACTAAAGACTACAAAAAATTATCACTGCATAATGTAATAATTAGCAAAATGGTCAAGTTAAAAACTTTTAACTTTCATTTCTGTGACTCGGAACATGGTAAAAATTGTGTAGATTCTAAGTAGTATACTATAGTCAACATGCATATATATATATTTATGCATTTTTATCATTTATTGATTTTATTATATATAAGTACATTTATCTAAAAATCATAACTTCAATGTTTAATACCCCCCCCCCCCCCTCTCTCTCTCTCTTTCTCAAAATACACTGCAAAGAAGTAAAGAAATGTGACAACAGAAAAAAAAAACACATTTACCAGTGTGCATACTGTCATAATCCTGTCCTCCTCCACCACCTCCATGGGAATAGTAGCCCCATAGTCATACTGCAACACAACACAACACACATCCATCTGTACAATCAACACTATGCACACAACTTACATTTTTCTTTATGCTTGTCATGTTCTCACACTTCCTGACCTGGTACCATCTATTTTTAACTTTAGCATCAAGATTCTATTCTGATGAGATGGAAGCAGTTGACATTATTAATATTATTATGATCATAAACTCAAGAGTCAAATAAAGTGACACTGATACTAGATCTAGCCTAAATTAGTAAATACATACTGATCGCATGTGTGTTACTCACTGTTATAACTGGCGATGTCTTAAGTACTTTTTGGCTTTGTTTATCACTAATTATAAAAATTAATATCAGTGACACGAAGCATGTGTTAATCACTTAATGTAATGTTTGCTTTCTACCAACGACCTTAGGTTTCTTTCCCCTGCATTCACAACCGTATTCAATAAGTTTTTCACATACAAATTTTTGAACCAACGATGGTAACATGAAACTTTAACGTAAAAGACTAAAACCATGATAGTACAATAATTATTATGATACAATATCATTAATATGATTAAAATTGATTCAACTCAACTCATAAAATGTGATAGAAAAAAACCAGAATATCATGTTTTTGAACATTAAATGATCACAGCTTCTGATGCCAGTTTATTCTGGAAAAATCAATTTACAATTAATATTATAGCCATAGGCCTAGGCTACCAACTATTCTCCAGTCCCATAAGGGAAAAAATGGCAGACCCGGCACGTCAGCCTCAGTTTGCCGTTTATGAGTTAAAAAATTCCCGTCACTCATACTTTGTGCGAAACATGCTAGTAGAGCTTAGTTCAAGTAAGTAACAATCTGTATCCCTAGCCAAGTTCACAGAAATAAAAGAAAATACTTACATGATCTGCTTCAATCTCAGCGTTTGCCCACATGTCGACAGATGTGACGAACTCGATGATAGCCTAGGCCCACCAAACAGTGTTTCACCAATGAAAGAGCTTAGGGCTAGGGCTAGCCTACTTCCTATTAACTCCCTTACCTTGCTATGAAAGCGCTTACTTCCCTTGCCTTGCAGAGTTATCTTCCGAAACCGTTTAGTTGGGTAATAAAAGGCCTATAAATTTGTTTGTTTAGTTCTATCTATTTGTCTATGTGTTTATTCATTTAGTTACTTATTTCAATAACTTTTTTACCACTTGTTTGTTAATTCACGCATCGATTTGCTTATTTAGCTAGATAACAGTACTGCGATCGATTGCCTTTTGGAATAAACACCTGACGGACACAACAGCCGAGTGATTTAGACCGCTCGACTTCATTCCCATTGATCTATGAAGTTGTGGGTTCGAATCTCCGCGGCGTCTGGTGAATGTTTAGGACAATGATAAACAAGCCATCGTGAAATCTATAAACCATCCATTCATATGAAATAATACATTCCATGTATAAGGAAAATGCCGAAAGGAAAAGAGAAGCCACAGAAGAATAAAATGTCACAGAGAGAGTAAAAGATTGATAGAAGGAGCGAGCGAGACACAGAGAAAACACTGAAAACTGAACACTGAAATGATTTAATGTACAATGGCCTCGGGCCACAACACATTTTTTGGGCTTGGTGTGTGCGAATGGGTTCTTTCATATCATTGGTAAAGCAAATGTACAAATAAGACATGATTTATAACTGATTGAAGAAGAAAAGCACGCATTTTTAATATTTTTTTTTAAACTCCTTTTCTTGATTATAAACAGAGAGAGAGAGAGAGAGAGAGAGGGGGGGGGGGGCAGGCAGGCAGGCAGGCAAACAACCAGAGAGACAGAGAGAGAGACAGAGAGAGAGAGACAGAGACAGACAGACAGACAGACAGACAGACAGACAGACAGAGAGAGAGGGAGAGACAGACAGACAGACAGACAGACTGACAGACAGAGACAGACAGAGACAGACAGACAGACAGGCAGGCAGGCAGGCAGGTAAGCAGAGAGAGAGAGAGAGAGAGAGAGAGAGAGAGAGAGAGAGAGAGAGAGAGAGAGGAGAGAGAGAAGAGAGAGAGACAGACAGACAGACAGACAGACAGACAGACAGACAGACAGACAGACAGACAAACAGACAGACAGACAGACAGACAGAGATTGAAAAAAAAGACAGAAGGCAAGAGGACAGCGAAGCAAGAGACAGAGGTCCATACTGGAAGAAGGATGGACTGTGGGCTGAGCTGTCCTGTCCGCAGTAATTGTCATTATAGGGGCAGAGACAGGACAGCCTAGTGCAGTTGTCATTGTAAGGACAGACAAGGACAGCCTAGTGCAGTTGTCATTGTAATGACAGACAAGGACAGCATAGTGCAGTTGTCATTGTAAGGACAGACAAGACAGCCTAGTGCAGTTGTCATTGTAAGGACAGACAAGGACAGCCTAGTGCAGTTGTCATTGTAAGGACAGACAGGACAGCCTAGTGCAGTTGTCATTGTAAGGACAGACAAGGACAGCATAGTGCAGTTGTCATTGCAAGGACAGACAAAGACAGCATAGTGCAGTTGTCATTGTAAGGACAGACAAGGACAGCCTAGTGCAGTTGTCATTGTAAAGACAGACAAGGACAGCCTAGTGCAGTTGTCATTGTAAGGACAGACAAAGACAGCATAGTGCAGTTGTCATTGTAAGGACAGACAAGGACAGCCTAGTGCAGTTGTCATTGTAAAGACAGACAAGGACAGCATGTGCAGTTGTCATTGTAAAGACAGACAAAGACAGAGTAGTGCAGTTGTCCTTGTAAGGACAGACAAAGACAGCGTAGTGCAGTTGTCCTTGTAAGGACAGACAGGACAGCCTAGTGCAGTTGTCATTGTAAGGACAGACAAGGACAGCATAGTGCAGTTGTCATTGTAAGGACAGACAAAGACAGCGTAGTGCAGTTGTCCTTGTAAGGACAGACAGGACTGCGTAGTGCAGTTGTCCTTGTAAGGACAGACAAAGACAGCGTAGTGCAGTTGTCCTTGTAAGGACAGACAGGACAGTGTAGTGCAGTTGTCCTTGTAAGGACAGACAGACAGTGTAGTGCAGTTGTCATTATAAGGACAGACAGGATAGTGTAGTGCAGTTGTCATTGTAAGGACAGGACAGCGTAGTGCAGTTGTCATTGTAAGGACAGGACAGCACAGTGCAGTTGTCATTGTAAGGACAGACAAGGACAGCATAGTGCAGTTGTCATTGTAAGGACAGGATAGTGCAGTGCAGTTGTCATTGTAAGGACAGGATAGTGCAGTGCAGTTGTCATTGTAAGGACAGACAAGACAGCGTAGTGCAGTTGTCATTGTAAGGACAGGATAGTGCAGTGCAGTTGTCATTGTAAGGACAGACAAGACAGCGTAGTGCAGTTGTCATTGTAAGGACAGGATAGTGCAGTGCAGTTGTCATTGTAAGGACAGACAAGACAGCGTAGTGCAGTTGTCATTGTAAGGACAGGACAGTGCAGTGCAGAGGGAGTGGTGTACTCCTGAAAAACTGAGGGCATGGCCACCAGTCTCCACTGGACTGTCTGCTC
>JASPKP010003745.1:10000-12500 GCA_030674155.1 Stramonita haemastoma
TCCAGATTTTGAGGGTGTTGTATCCAGATTTTGAGGGTGTTGTGTCAAGCAGGAAAAGATGAGGCTGTTGTTAATTGCAGCTGTTTTAATGACAGGTATTTGTGAATGCTTTTATATCGTTTTTTTTTCGTTTTTGAATTATGTTTCTGTGTGACTGTTTGACTGTCTGTCCATCTGTTTGTATGTATGTATGTATGTATGTATGTATGTATGTATGTATGTATGTATGTATGTATGTATGTATGTATGTATGTATGTATGTATGTATGTATGTATGTATCTGTCTGTCTGTCTGTCTGTATATCTGTCTGTCTGTCTGTCTGTCTGTCTGTGTCTGTCTGTCTGTCTGTCTGTCTGTCTGTCTGTCTGTCTGTATGTATGTATGTATGTATGTATGTATGTATGTATGTATGTATGTATGTATGTATGTATGTATGTATGAGAAGGAAGGTGGAAGGATGGTTAAAACGTTTGCCTGCCAACTAGTAACCTTGAGGTTCTGAGTTTGATTCCCAGCCTTGCCCTTTCTTCCCAGTTCGACGAAAAAAATCGAACTTAATGTCAAAGTCCTTCGGATGAGACTATATACCGAGGCCCGTGTGCAAACGCATCTTCTGCACACGTTAAAAATCCGTTCCACCTTTCGCAAGAGCATGCCATTATGTGCCAGTTGGAGGGGATGATTACAAAATAAAAGAAAAACCAGCATGCACACAGGTGTCGTGTTCAGACACAATCCCTGAGGAAAAAAATTAGGGAGTTGGAGACAGACACAGAGCACAGGCCTCACCTGGGGTGGGGTGGGGGTGGGGGGGGGCTTTAGTGACCTTTCTGGTGGGCTAAATCTCACTATCCCTGAACCTCACAGCTCTAGCTGAGGAACAGGAAAAAAATAACAAGATTCAAAGCCGACCCACAGTTTTCATTGTTCTCTTCTGTCTGTTTCCACCTTGGCTACTTTGTGTCACAGTGTTATAGACCTGCCACATAAACGAGAAGTGGATCGAAAAGTAGCACAAAATCTGGTTACAGATTTCTTGTATCGAAAAGTAGCACAAAACCTGCCCACTGATTTCCTGTACAAAAGCTGCCTACTAATTTCTTGTATTGAGAAGTAGCACAAAATCTGCCTAATGATTTCTTGTACCACATCTGCCAACTAATTTCTTGTATCGAGAAGTAGTACAAAATCTGGCTACTGATTTCTTGTGAAGAGAAAAGGGCGGGGACTGGATGTAAAAAAGCACATGAGTGCTTATCTATTATCCTCGAATAAAAGACTTTGCCTTGCCTTTGCCTTGCCTTGCCTTGCCTTGCCTTGCCTTGCCTTGTATCGAGAAATAGCACATCATCTGCCAACTGATTTCTTGTATCGAGAAGTAGTACAAAATCTGCCTACTGATTTCTTGTATCGAGAAATAGCACATCAACTGCCAACTGATTTCTTGTATCGAGAAGTAGTACAAAATCTGCCTACTGATTTCTTGTATTGAGAAGTAGTAAAAAGGAATTAAAATGTAAGAACAGGCTCACTGAACATTTCTTTGTGATGAATAAAAACAGTAACGTGTAGTTTGATCCTCTTGCTTCTGCCCTCGTCCAGTGTAGGCTACATGCTAAACAGACAGAAAGGAATGCGTGGGTGTTTAATGTTTCGTTTATATGTGTAAATAAGGCTTCATGTATCTCTTTCCATCCTTTATTGGGAGAGGGGGGTGTCTTTTCTTTTATTCGTCTACTTAAAAAAAGTGTTTTTGCCTGTCCCTTTGGGTCTTGCTGTTTGCTAGCTGGTTTGGGCAGCAGAGGCATCACTGGCCTTGCCTTATATCCATATGAGCACATGGGGTCTCTCCTACCCCCTCCCTCCCTCCCTCCCAGTCCTCTCTGTTCCTGAGCTTTTTTTCCACATCAGTGATTTCTCTGTGTCAGCTGCAGCCAGCCCTGCTAGAAGCCCGTGTAGCCATGGGCCCATCTACTGGTGCAGCTCTGTGGACAAGGCCCTCTCTTGCAACGCCTTCACCCACTGCCTGCAGACTGTCTGGGAACCACAGCTGATCGACGTCGTGCAGGTCTGCTGCTTCTTCTTGTTCAGGGGTGTTCCCCAGCTTAACACCCCACCCCACCCCACCCCACCCCCCTAAAGATCATCCAGAACAAAGATACTGACTGTCTCAGTCACTCATCCCACCTGGGAATCACTGTCAGACCCTAATTACTCACAGGACGAGAAGTGTGCGTGCGTGCGTGCGTGGGTGCGTGCGTGCGTGCGTGCGTGCGTGTGTGTGTGTGTGTGTGTGTGTGTGTGTGTGTGTGTGTGCTGTGTGTGTGTGTGTGTGTGTGTGTGTGTGTTTTCAAACACCTCGCCATGTAGGCAGCCAGATGTCGGCTTCAGAAGATTTCTCCTCTAATGGAGAGGAGAGGTTGTGATGCGAAGAGGTTGCCGTGATTAAGTCAATTTCAGCATGGCCAAAATTAAAAATAAAAATAAACAAAGAAAAAG
>JASPKP010003746.1:0-5000 GCA_030674155.1 Stramonita haemastoma
TTATTAATTATTATTATTATTATTATTATTATTATTGACTATCAACTCAGTGGTAAACCAACGGCCATAAGACTGCAAATCTATGCAGGTGCACAGTGAAGTAACAAGCCCTTTTTTTTCTTTAGGGATAGCTCCAGTGCATACGGGCATATTTTGGGTGCATACCTTTCATGCACCTCAAGTACTAGATCTTTTGTAGGAAGAGCACTCTCCCTTCTTACAAACCTTACACATAAAGGCAGACTCCCCTGCATGCAGATTACGTTACTCAACATCCAGGATGTACAGTGGGCTCTTCAAGTCATGGGGTTGCTATGCAACCAGGATGTAGGGAAAGAGCTTAGTGATTCATGCAAGGCAAGGCAGAGGTTTGGTTCCTTTTCAGACAGCCTGGGTGTGTGTACACCCAGGAGATATGGGAGCGGGTTATGCCTTCACTAACGGTATGGGTGTATGTACACCCAGGAGGTATGGGAGCGGGTTATGCCTTCACTAAAAGTATGGGTGTCTGCACACCCAGGAGATATGGGAGCGGGTTATGCCTTCAATAAAAGTATGGGTTGCTGTACACCCAGGAGGTACAGCGCGTCGAGGCCGAGGCGACGTACGGGGAAGGTTAAGCATGTACCCCAGCAAAATAAAGCAGCGGCTTTCGTCTTTCTATTCGTTATAATTAATAAGGGTTTGGTGCACATGAGAGGTCTTTGCGATATTTTTTACCACTGAAATTTCGCGGCTCGCGGAGTAATGCCGATTTTCCCGATTTTCGCCTTTTTCGACTTCGCGCTGTATTCATACCTCCAATCATACAATAAAAAAAAAAAAGCAATTTAATGAAAGATAAATCATTTCTCTTTATTCACATATGCATGAAAATCATAACGAAGCAGTAGAACTGGAGTTAGAAGCGTTTGAAGACAGAAAGTAAATCGCATTTCCTAGGGTGCGTAGTAGAATTGCGCGGTGCTTCCGCTACCTACAAAGAGGTGTTTGATGAAACGGTTAATTTGTATAATTTGTAAGTCACGGCAGATTTCTCTGCATGAAATTCGGACTGCCCTTCCTGGAGCAGGGTCACCCGTGTTCCTTCTTTTTCTGTCTGCATGTGTATTATATTTGTTTCCGTGTCAGAGTGGCTTTTTTCTACAGAAATTTGCCAGGGCCAACTTTCTTGTTGCCGCCGGTTCTTTCTTTCACGTGCACTAAATGCGTATTCTGCACAGGACCTCAGTTTATAGTCTCATTCAAAAGACTAGCACCCAGACCACCACTCACAGTCGCAGTGGATACAGGAAAAGTTTCAGGCACAAACGGAGATCGAACCGGGACTTTACATACATGTATGTTTGTTTGTTTGTTTGTCGTGGTGTTCGACAGTGACCTCCAAAACAGCAGAGGAGGCAGCTGCTGTTTCGGAAACTGGGAACCAAATTCATTTGATATAGGCCTAGTAGATCTAGTGGAGATGCCTTTCCCATAGGCCTAGTACATTCCCACTAAGTAACATACACATACAGACACTGAGACAGACAGACAGACAGACAGACAGACAGACAGTCTGTTTAAAAGAAAAGAGGGAGAGAGAGTCTCCCCAGTAACTCAAGTACTGAACTGGCTCCAGGTGACCAGCAGACCAGGTTTGATAGGCTACAAGTAGGCCTACTCAGCAGGGCTACTTCACACTGACTCAGGACTTCCTTTGACATGGTCTGGGCCCAGCCTTCAACACTGCACAGAGGAAATACCAACAACGCCCTGTCCCACACCTGGGTGATGATGCCGTGACGCAATAGCAGAGTGGATTCAAAGCTCTGATGAAGAGTGACAGTTTACAAAGAACCCTTCCACCTAGCCCCCCCCCCCCCCCCCCCCCCCTCCCTGCCTAACTTCTATGTTAGGCTAGGCTATCTGTGGAGGTCTACATCTATGCCTTCTAGTTCTAAGTATTTTGTTGGTGGTAGAATAGTACAGTGCACAAAGTATAAATCTGTTTACATATTTACTCTTCGTAAGTTATATCTAACATTACTTTTAAACAAGAAGATTTTAAGCAATAATTATTCAATAAAACCATAAGCACACACACACACACACACACACACACACACACACACACACACACACACACACACACACACACACACACACACAGAGAGGAGAGAGAGAGACAAGACAGAGAGAGAGAGAGGCGAGGCGAGGCGAGGCGAGGCGAGGGCGAGGAGAGAGAGAGAGGAGAGGGGAGAGAGAGAGAGACAGAGACAGAGAGAGACAGACAGAGACAGAGAGACAGAGAGAGAGAATTAATTTAAGTCTTTGAAATTCAGTAAATATTATAGACACAATGACACACCTACCCCAAAATGCTTTCTTCTGAGGGTTTTTTCCTGCCTTTTCTTTATTCTATTTCGTTTTGTTTTGTTTATTTTTCGCTATATCAATTATCATGCATATAAATGTATATTTAATAGTAAACAGGGAATAGAAGAAAATCACAGAAAACATTCAGGACTAACCCACTCTCACATTGAACAATTCATCAATGTTGCATGCCCGCCGCACGCACGCACGAACGCACCACACACACACACACACACACACACACACATTCACACTGTGCACGCTCACGCATTCACACACACACACAGAGCGCACACACACAGAGCGCACACACACACACACACACGCATCACCGCATGCACCACATACACACACAAAACACACACACACACACACACACACACACACACACACACACACACACACACACACACAGAGGCATGATGCATGCATGCAGGAAGACGTGTGATACTGATAGGAAGAAAAGTTTAAGGACAACAGAACCAACTTTTTTTTTAAAATGGACAATTATATAGTGACACGTTATACAGCAGATCACATAGGCCTACATGACTTTTACAAGATCTTTCAATACTTACAGTGACGATGATCCACCAGCTTTTCACAGGTTAATCCTTTATAGGCCTAATACGATCCAGCAACACCATCTACCATTCACATTAAGATGTATACAATAATTTTATTAGTGAATTACACCTGTTGGAGGTCTGATTCAAACCTACACAAATCGAAAAGTGTGATAGGCCAATGTACTAGGCCTATACAGAGAAAAATATAGGCCTAGGCCTAACCTAGAGATCGTCTGGCCTACCAATTTGCCTGCCTCTCTAGGCTAGGCCTAGGTCTAGGCTATCTGTGTGGAGTGTGGCTTGCAGTGTGGGGAGAATGTAAGCTAGGCTAGCCTAGGCCCTATAGGCCTAGGCCCTAGCCTACCACGTAGCAACTTGCTACGAGCTTTGCCGATCCCGGGAGGGGGGAGGGGGGGGGGGGGGTCAACGCAGTTTGTCCCAATTGCAAGGAACTGCGTTGATGCAGGGATTTACAAAAGTGTATGAGGAGCTTCTAAATCGCTGCAGTAGTGCATTGTTTTGAACTTAAATTGATTAAAGATAGATCTATGTTTAGTTTAGTATTTTACATGGGGGAGGGGGGCAAGGCAAGGCAAGGCAAGGCAAGGCAAGGCAAGGGGGGGGAGGGGCTAACGCATTTCGTCACAAATTTTTATGCTTTTCTTTTCTTTTCTTTTTTTGCTTATGAACCTGGGAAATATTTTATGCAATTTGTTATTTGTAGTACTTTTTTTTTTTTTTAATCTGATCTGAAAAAAAATTGTGTAATACTTTTTCCCTGGCAATGAGGATATTGGTTAAGTTTCTTCCTCCCTAATACCAAAATATTATGATTTATATGGCTTATTTTGTTGATAGCTGATGTTTTCAGTTGCTAACTCATTATGTTTTTTTGTTTGCTACTTACTTATCAGCGTCTTTTTTTTTTTAATCATAATCATCATTTGATAATTTCTTATTTCGGTTCTGAGTGTGTGTGCTTTTATTATTTTTTATTGCCTGTCTTCTTGTTTCTTGTCTTCTGTTTGTTACTGTTGTTGTTGTCTCTTGTTTTTTGCTATTTGGTCTGTTATTGTTGTTTAGAGGTTTTTTTATTTTGATTTTATCTCTGATAAGGGCTGGGACTGGACGTAAAAAAAAAGCACATGAGGGTTTATTCATTACCCTCGAAATAAAAAAAAAGAATTTGATTTGACTTGACTTGACTTAACTCTCTCTTCTCTCTCTCTCTCTCTCTCTCCTCTCTCTCTCTCTCTCTCTCTCTCTCTCTCTCTCTCTCTCTCTCTACGGGATAGCCTAGTGGTCAGAACACTGTGCTCGCAATTTGACGACCCGAGTTGATTCCCGGTCGAGGGGATTTTCCCCTGGAGTTAACATCAGTGCTGACTCTAATCTCCCCAAAAGTCATTCGAATAAGACTGTAAACCGAGGCCCGTGCGCGAACGCACACAGAACATCTTGCGCACACGTTAAATCCTGTTAAGCTTTTCGTAAGAGTAGGCCATTGTGTGCCGGTGGGAACAGATGACAATTACAAAACTGCATACAGACGGGGACTGGATGAAAAAAGCATATAAGTGCTTATTCCATTATCCTCGATATAAAAGAAAAGAATCTCTCTGTCTCTGTCTCTCTCTGTCTCTCTCTCTGTCTCTCTCTCTGTCTCTCTCATTAAGCAGTTGCCACATATGTCATGAGGTTTTATTTTGTTTGTGTTTTATTTGCTTTGCTTTGCTTTGCTTTGTTTACCCTATTCTTGAGGCTGGTGGCCTGAAGAATAAATCTTGTTCATTGTTCATTTGATTTGTTCTCTCTCTGTCTCTGTCTCTGTCTCTCTCTCTCTGGCAATTTGATGACCCAGGTTCGAGTCCGGTCAAGAAGATTTTCCTCCTGGAGTTAACATCAGTGCTGATTCCACTCTCCCCAAAAGTCCTTGGATGAGACTTTAAACCGAGGCCCCATGTGCGAATGCACAAAAAACACCTTGCGCACACGTTAAATCCTGTTCCGCTTTTCGTAAGAGTAGGCCATCGTGTGCCGGTGGGAACAGATGACATTTGCAAAAATGCATAC
>JASPKP010003746.1:15000-19111 GCA_030674155.1 Stramonita haemastoma
AACTTCACGTTATCCAAACAGTAAACAGATGACGATGTTGTTTCTGTCAGTACAACTCCACGTTAACCTAACAACAGATGACGATGATGTTTCTGTCAGTACAACTCCACGTTAACCTAACAACAGATGACGATGATGTTTCTGTCAGTACAACTCCACGTTAACCTAACAACTGATGACGATGTTGTTTCTGTCAGTACAACTTCATGTTAACCTAACAACAGATGACGATGTTGTTTCTGTCAGTACAACTCCACGTTAACCTAACAACAGATGACGATGATGTTTCTGTCACTACAACTCCACGTTATCCAAACAATAAACAGATGACGATGTTGTTTCTGTTACTTCTTTCAAAAACGGCTGTATCATCAACGATGATGGTGTTTCTTATAACTCATAGCTAACCCCCCCCCCCCCCCCCCCTGCTTTTTCAATCCATAAATTCTTCATTCATTGAACACTCTTGCTAACCAGTTCCAGTAAAAGTGAGCTAAGAGTTACACACAAGTATATCACATGCAGCTTCCCTTGTTGAAATGATTTTGAAACGAAAAAAAAAGTTCATCTCATCCTGAAGAACAGAAAGGACTCTTCACACCTCTTCACAACAGATGAGGGTTCTTTCCACTACAGAACTTCACAAGCCAATGTGGAACCATGGCCCTTCCTTTGCCAAATAAAGTTTACAATTCACAGAAAAGGAAAATCAAAGTCGTTAATCAAGCCACAAAAACATCAGCCACCCTCAGTGTGCAGATACAACATAAGCCTGCATGGTTGGATGCCATCATCAGTGTGCACCTTTGGGAGTAGACAGTCTGGAGGGAGCAGTACAGACAGGTGAAACCTTTGGCTGCTGCTACGTCTGATAGTGCTGACGTGCACATAATCGATAGGCAAACACGCACTCTTGGACACCAAGACACTGTATCCGCAGTATTCCCAATGCTTGACAGTAAAAATATCCATTCTCTTTCCATACAAAGCAGGAAACTTCACACCCAGCCTAACTCGGGCACAGACGCTAAAAACAGACGACAATTAAGGAAAGAAGCATGTAAGCAATCTGATTGGTCAGAAGCAGACTGCACTCGCTGGGTTTAAAATAGGCTACCTAAGGCCTGTGCCCTATACTAGGCCTACACTACTTCGATACCTATGCGCAGTCGCTTGCCACGCGAGTCGACAGAGGTTTACCGGCAGCTTACGGCTGGCTGTCTGCATTGTCAAAGGGCCATGAAGACACATACAGGAAAGCACACGAAAATGCCTGTAAAATGAAGGATCTACCATCTGCTTCTAAAAACAAAGGGGGAGGGAGATTAATCATGTTTTCTGTTGTCCTGTTGTGTTTTAGCTTATTGTTTGATTGTGTGTTTGTGTTTGGGGACACCCCTAACTGTACTTTATCCTGTACTTTTCCCCCCAACATTTTCTTCTCTTTTTTGGTACTGTTTACTTGTGTGTACCAAAAACTCGTGAGAGTGATTTGTGTGAAATGGATTTGATTTGGTCTTGGAAGCAAGGCACAGCCCTCTTCAATGGGCTCTCTCTCTCTCTCTCTCCTCTCTCTCCTCTCTCTCTCTCTCTCTCTCAACTCAAATAATTTCCTCACTTCTGCATGACTTAACCCAAATCAAAAGCACAGAACACGCCACATGAATAACAAGCAAAGCTAGTAACAATAATAATAAATTTTACAATGATGAGAAGAAGAATATAATTATTGTTCTTCTCCTTAGTCTTTCTTCTTGGTCATAATCATGAAAATAATGTGGGCATACATGCTGTGTGCCTCTTTTGCATTTTTTGTTGTCATGTATGGAGGTGGGGGTGGGGGTGGGGAGGTGTCAGCATAGTGGTTTGCGCGTGGCGTGTTCGCTCCAGAGCGCTCATGTTTGAGCTACCAGTAGCCACCGAGATTTCTGTTGGAGGGGATTTTCTTCCAGAGTTAACACCAATACCAACCCCACTCCCTTAAAGCCGTTAGGATGAGATTATGAGATCCTGTGTACGAACATCTTGTGAACATGTTGAAACTTGTTGCTCTTTTTGGAAGAGTAGGCCATCTAGTACCAGTAGGCACGGTTGACAACACTAAAAGAAAAAACCCGTGGAGGTTGGTATCTCTTCAGACATCATTCCTGAAGGCGGTATGCAGCTACCTTAACGGTGGGCAAACCGTGGTATTTGCTAAATGTCACCACAGCCAGGTGAACATCCCAGCCCTATCCAAGGAACGAAAAAACTATGTGTATGTACTATTGTGTGCGTGCGTGCGTCGCGCGCGCGCGTGTGTGTGTGTGTGTGCTTATGCGTGTGTGTGTGTGTGTGTGTGTGTGTGTGTGCCGAGTTTCACATGTCTAGGTCTAATATCCCACCGCAAGTTTTGACGATTAAAAAAAAAAAAACCCACCCAAAACCGGGAATGAACAAAAGTGCATCTGCCTCCAGAAATAGCAACACGAAACTGATTTGAGCAGAGACAATACCCAGACAATGATTAAAAAAAAAGAAAATGTAGGTCATGTGGACATGATTGCATCCAGGGCTACACTTTGTTAAATAAAAAAGGAAAGAAAAAAAAGGCACGTTGGATTTTTTTTAAATGGCGCCTAGAATAAATACGAAAATTGAAGAAAATCTGAATTTTCATACATATCCATGAGCAACAACAGCAGCATACACACACACACACGCACGCGCGCGCGCGTACTCGTATATATAAACTCGTCTATTAGAGTAGAATAGGATTATTTATAGCAGAATAATAGATATGATCGATGGATAAACACAGTCTAGAATATTCTTTGTACGGTGGATTCAAACGTGTATGAGAAAAGCCCGAATAAGAGTAGAAAAGGACGAATAATAATGATAATAATAATAATAATAATAATAATAATAATAATAATAATAATAATAATAATAATAACAACGATGATGATGCTGATGCTGATAAAATAATAATAATGATGATAATAATAATAATAATAATAATAATAATACATGGAATTTATAAAGCATCATATCTTGAAAAAAACCAAACAAAGCCCTTGCATTCGACCTATACAATACACAAGCAATCAATAACAATTGATAGTTTTAGCAAATTCAAATGTAGGCTACATACACACACACAAACGCACGCACGCGCGCGCGCAGACACACACACACACACACACACACACACACACACACACACAACACACACACACACACACACACACACACACACACACACACACACGGACAAACTTATAAAGGTTATACACTTGAGCGGGGAGAAGGGGATTTCAGAAGGTAAAGGCAGGGACAGACATGTGGATCGTGGTCTTGGAGGTAAAACGCCTTGCCTAGAAAGCGACATAAAAAGTCCGGGTCGGAGTGTGCGGGGGTTCGAATTCGCGAATCCCGTTTGGGGCCCAAAACTTTTTCCCCCATCCATTAGACCATGAGTGGTTGTCTGTGTGCTAGTCTTTCGGATGAGACGATAAACCGAGGTCCCGTGTGTTAAACATCATTATTTAGTGCACGTAAACCCACGGCAACAAGGGGGTTGACCCTGGCAAAATTCTGTAGAAAAAAAAGCCACTCTGGTAGGGAAACAAATACAGTTGCAGACAGGAAAAAAAAAATAGGTAGGGCCTAGGCGCTGCACTTGTGGCGATACGCTCTCCCCGGGGAGAGCAGCCCGAATTTCACGCACAGAAATCTGCTGTGACCTAAAGTGGTTATAAATGAATGGAGTCAAATGGAGGCTGCTTAAACGGTTTTGGAGAGGGGGGTGGGGGGTGACTGTTGCTTACGCAAGTCGCCTTATTGGTGAACCTGGGAGTTCTATTTAAGAAGCGAAATGAAAATGATTGATGTACATACTGATATATTTAATGTGCAGTGTCAGAGTCACTAATTGCTATACTAACATGGTGGTCTGTTTGTTGTCTTTTTGTGTGTTTATGGGTTTTGGTTTGTTTTCTTCCAGGGTCCACACAAAACATCCAGATAAAAATTTGAAGACTTTTTAAGGACCTCAATCTGATTTTTAAGGACCTCATCACCATATATTTACTTTTATACAAAATTCACAGTTTGAAGCTGACCAAAA
>JASPKP010003747.1:0-19105 GCA_030674155.1 Stramonita haemastoma
GGGTATGTTTAACTAAAGTTGTATTTTTTTACTAAAAACTTTGGGTTTTTTTCATAATTTGGGTATGTTTTTAACCCCGGGTATTGTTTAATTGTAAGATTATAAAACTTTAGGACTGTTAGTGTTTACATTATAACTTAGTAAAATTTATTTTATATCTATAAAGGTATTGTCAAATAGATCTAAACTTTGGGACGTTGACAAACCGGTTCTGTTTTTTCTGTAACAAATCTTTTGGTTTGGGGCTCCCCAGGTATCATGAATATGAAAAAAACTTTTTGCCCATGAAACCGACACTGGGAACTTAATGTTTTACTCCCCACGATGGGCAAATCCATCTTCTCCATAAAGACAGTAAACCGAGTTCAAGGTTTGAAATTTAAAAACCCTAAAACAAGAACAAAGATATTTGATTGTAGACAATTATGGTGGTGGCTATTATTATTTTACGAGTTTTTACTTTAAAATACTGCATTTTCTGTAAACACAAAAGACTTTAAGTATTTCCCAAAAAAAAAAAAAAAAAAAAAGCCTTATTGTACGTAGAGTGTTTGGCATTGCTATATCTTTTTTTTTTTAGTAAAGTAAGGGGCAGTAGCTCCCGTGGTCAGAATACTCATTTTCCCCCCCCAGTGTTAAGAAGCTAGAGTTTGGCTACCAAGGGATGGGTGACGTTGGCACTTGCCTTCGTACAGTCGATTCCCAGTCCCCCGCCCTAAGTCACTAAAAGGGTACCTGCCCTCTTTAGGTCAGGGAAGGCATGCAGTGGGGGGAGATGGGCGCCACCCCATATGCGGCCCCCAGGAAGCAGAGGTTTTTCCCTGCCTTGCCCCCTCTGAACACAGGTTATGGGAACATTTATGAGGTTTATCTGTAACATTTTAAAAAACACCACATAACGGGATATGAATTGTACTATGTGGAATGCTTTCCTTTTCAGGGGGGAAACTTTATTTTTTTTTAAATTTTTTTATCTATTTTATACCCTTTTCATAGTTTTTGTCACGCGATTTCTCTGCGTGAAAATTTGAGGCGCACTCCCAACAGTACAAAACGATATGGGGCAATAAAATATAAAAATCTATATTTATAAGTGGATCAATTGTGTTACAGGAATGCACCTTTTTAGAAAATGAAAAATCTGGGTTGGAGTGTGCGGTGGGTTGAATCCATTTAGGCCAAAAAATTTTCCCCCCTCCATTAGAACTTAAAAAACTGTGTGGGGTCTGGAGCTAGTTTTTGGATGAGATGTTAAACCCGGGTTGGGGGGTTTTGTTACATATCTTACTAACCCCCATGTAAAAAAACCCCTGGAACAAGACATTGTCCCTAGCAAAATTTGTAGAAAAAAATCCACTTGATGGGAAAAATAAAAATTTGCAGACAGGAAAAAGGAAAAAAAAAAAAATGGATGGTCCTGCACTTTTAGGCGATGCGCTCCCCCGAGGAGAGAGCCAAAAATTTTATGCAGAAAAAACTGCTGTGACATAAAGTAAACAAAACAAAATAAAAAGAAATAAATACTTTCAAAAAGTGTCTGTGTTCAATTTTTTATATGTGGTGTGTGGTGTGTGTGTGTGTGTGTGTGTGGGTGTGTGTGTGTGTGTTGTGTGTGTGTGTGTGTGTTGTTCGTGTGACGGGGGTGTTGTTATGTCATGTATACATGATGATGTTACAAGCAGCTGAGCAAGTGCATGAAATGAATCAGTATCACTATCATTATCACTGTATCACTATAGACTAGATTTTTCATTTTTAAAAAATGACCAATTCAAAAAGTCTTTTTCAAATTTTTTGTCAAGTTTGTTATTTATATTAACAACAATCTTTAAAAACAAAACCCTAAAAAAAATAAGTAGCAAAAGACTCTAAAGTTTTTTTTACAAAAATTATTTCTTATTTAGCCTCTTCAAGTTCAAACCACTCACGTGCAATATAAAAAAAAGTCAAACCACATGTAAAATACATAATATATAGTTTTTTAATCAAAATTTTATTTTCTTTGATGAATTCATAAATGGCACTCCCAAAACTAAACAAACACCACAGACATAATTATAATATTTTTTTTCTTCCATAACTGAAACTGGAAAAGTCACAGAAATAAGTGTGCCCTCCTATCACACACTCAAGGCAATCCCAATGGATGCTCACAAACCCAGTTAAAGGGTTTTAGTTTCACATGTGGGGGATCTACACTCGCAGTGCTCCCAAAAACAAATATAGAATTCAAACAACTTTCCAGATTGAGAATGCAACCTCTCCCATTTTAAAAGCTAAAAATAAAAAAAGCTTCAAAGGCAGGAATGCAGGATTTTTTTATTAATACAGGTAGAGGACCGTACTGTACTGTACTGTACTTACTGTACTGTACAACTGACACTTTTATATACTAAACAATGATACTGTAAAATGTCAAAATAGATTGATGAATTGACACCTTTTTCTTCACGGGTGACAGAATCTCCCAATCAGGGTGTCTTATTTTTTTTTAATTAAATTTAAGATTCTGAAGTAAAAGTTTTGTAAACACATTTAGCCGCGTGGGGGGCATTTTTACAAATATCAGTTTTTGTTAATGACATCGGTGTGTTAAAAATAAACTTTTAAATTTTCTCTTTTTCTTGCAATGAAGAATAAGCGCAACCAATACATGATGGGTGATACAGATGCTTCTGTGATCATATCTGTTTTAAAATTCAATCCAGAAAAAGAGTCAATAAACCCCTTTCCCAAAAAATCTTTACATAAAAAAAGTAATCTTTCATAAGTGTAGCTACAGTGGACAGTGATTTGCTTATCAATAAACATGCTGAGATCACTTAAAATCCATGACTTTATTAGTTCGGAAGTTCGGTAAGCTCAGAATGATCAGTACGCAGTGTCCCAAAAAAGTGACGAAACCCTTTGTGTGCATTTGCTTTGTAGTTTTCCCGATTTATTTTCCAATTAGACTATATAAATCCCCCAAAGGGCCAAGACTACCCCCGAATCACTTACAAAATTTTTTTTCTAAAATGATGCAGGGAGCTGAATTCCCATCTAAAAAAAAATAATCTTTTCCACCCCCCCTGTCCCCGCCCCAACTGGGGGGCCACAACTTGCATCAAAACAAAACCATGGGGCTTTTTTTTACTTTACACAAAAACCCATAACCTGATAAACAGATGACCGAGCAAGCACTATCAACCACATAAAACGAAGCGGAAGTCACCGATCAAACAATTTTTTTATCTATAATTTGTCCCCTTTCCGATGTAACTGGTCAGTCGACGATTTCTGAAACGAGAGGTGTTTTTGCCCATAGAAATAACCGATAACCCCAACAAAAAACTTTCAAAGATATGCGTTAAACGAATATGTTGATAAGTAGAAAAAAACACATGGGTAAAACCCAAATGTATTTTTGTATGTGTAATAAATAATTTTTATAATTTCTATTTTTCAAAAATCAAATTTTCATTAGTTTTGCCCGGATGGGGACCCCAGTGACAGAAGCAGGGAAAAAGAGTCGGTATTAGTTGTCGGGCCCTTGGCCATTCAGTCAGGGTGATGCAAGGGGAGGCTGGCTATAACTTTGTTAGGCCCTAAGGTTTAAAATCCCCGGTTTCGTTTCAAAATCAACGGTATGTCTTCAAAGCGTGTTATTCATATTCCATCACCTACCCATCCCCTTTCCCCCCGGGAAAGCCAGCCCGGTGGATACGTTGCACCGCGATCTGACTGCCGGGTTCAAGCCACCCCCGGGAAGTATTCAATTCAAGGGGATTTTCCCCAAAGTTAACATCAGTGCCCACTCTACTCCCCCCAAAGCCCTTTGGTGATATATAGACTAAACCGAGTTCCAGTGACTGGGCCATGTGCAAAGGACGCAAACAACTTTGGCCATTTTAAAAAGTTTTCCGCTTTTCGGAAGAGTAGGCCTTGTGTGCCAGTGGAAACGGGGGGCAAAAAATTTTCAAAATCGCATGCCCGGTGACTAGACGTGAAAAGCACATGAGTATTTTTTTCCCTTATCCACGAAATGGAAAGATTTTAAATAAAAGTGTAAACGAACAAAACAACAAATGCAGGCAGCAAAACTTTAACGTTTATTCTTGTCAAGTTTGGGCTGTAGCCCAATTTTTTGTGCCTAGGCCTGTATTTTTTTTATCTGCGGGGTGAGGATAAGGGAGCATGACCTTTTTGGGGGAGAAGTGAAGTGATGAGGGTCGGGGATGTTTTTTTGGGCAAAATGGGGTAGTTTTAGCTTTTGTTTCAGTTTTGATACCCCCCCACCCCCAAGCCTCGCCCCTCCACCCACCCCCCCTTTCCCTGCCCCTCCCCCCTTTTTGTTTTGTTGTTGTTGTTGTTGTAAGCCTATTGTTAAAACTTATGCTTATGTAATAACCTATATTGTTTGGCGCCGAGCTTAAAAAAAATAAATATAAGTGCGTTTGCGCAAACAACAGGGGAGGCCCATACAGTGATCAGCGACAAATGTTTTGCAAAATATAAAAAAAAAGGGAAACAGATAAATCAAATTCTTTTATTTCAAGAAGAGGGGAAAAAGCACCCATCACTTTTTTTTTTTTTACAGCCACTTTCCCCCTCCTTAGGGGTAGTCGTGAATGATAATAAAAGAACCATATACAACAAATCATAAAAATAAAAAAGGGGGCAATACCCCGATCCACACAAAATTTTTTTTTTTTAAAAAAATTGAAAAGCAACAAAAACAAAGTAAAAGATTCCAAAAAAAACAACAACAACAAAACACAATAAATATAAAAAAAAGAAGCCAAAGCAGAGCAAAGGGAAACCCAAAAAAAATGTAACAAAACAACAAACGAAAAAAAACCCACAAAAAAAAGGAGTTGCGCAAAAACAAATTACACCCTGGCCCCTCCCCCCCCCCCCCCCCCCCCAGGGCGGGGACACAACATATTCCTTTAATCAGGGAAAAAAGGGGGATGGAAAAAGTAGACATACTTACTCTGAAACCAAAAAAAAAAGTTATTCATCATTAAAATTTCATTATTCATTCATTCTCTCTCCAGAAAAAAAAAAAACTCTAGAATTCCGATTATCGCATTATTTCCTTGAGTTTCAAACAAAAAGTTTTCTGAATCGAGCAAAATAAAGACTTGGATATCTACCGAAATGGTATTTTTGGTGTAATGATGTCATATATTCAAAACTAACACGAAAGAATTCTTCGTGGGAATTTTTTTTGGGGTTTTTTTAATTAACTCCCCCGAAACGGCGGTCCTTTTTGAATTTTAGTAAGAAAAAGAAACAACAGCGTTCTTGCTAAGGGGGCAAATTTTAAAGCAGGGCGACAATCCCATAATTTTTGGGATTTTTTAAAAAAGGCAACAGTGTTTTTTTTGGGGCAGGGGAGGGAATTCAGGGGTCAAGCTTAGCGCAACTGGGGCAAAGGTATATAGGCAAATAAGAAAAACAAAGGTAAATTGTAATTTTTTTTTTTTCCCCAACAAAAGATTTGAAAAAAAAGTTTATTTTTAGATTTCTTATTTGGATAATAAATTGCTACCCTCATCCCCATACAAAAATGAAAAGGGTGAGAGAAGGTTGTAAGTAATACTCGCACACCCGATGTAAATCTCCAAAAGGGGGAAACAGGGTTTTTTAAAATGACGTTAACCAAATTTGTCTTCAGGCCGTTGACAATTTTAATTATTTTTTTGGGCTTTGCGAGGAAAATAATTTTATATGCCGATATGCTTATCTCATGTAACCTCTTGGGAAAATAAAGAACCTCTCCTCCTCAACTCTCTCTCGTCTCTCTCATCTCTCTCTCTCCCTCTCTCTCTCTCTCTCTCTCTCACCTCTCTCTCTCTCTCTCACTCCTCTGATCTCTCTCCCTCTCCTCTCTCTCTCTCCTCACATCGTCTCTCTCTCTCCTCTCTCTCTCCTTCTCCTCATCTCCCCTCTCTCGCTCCTCTCTCGGTCTCTCTCTCTCCTCTCTCTCTCCCCTCTCATCCTCTCCCTCTCTACCTCTCTCTCTCTCTCTCTCTCCTCTCCATCTCCTCTCATTCTCTCTCTCTCTCTCTCTCACTTATATCTGTTCCGCTTTTCGTGTGCCGGTGGGAACAGATGATATTTACAAAACTGCATACACACGGGGACTGGATGTAAAAAAGCGCAGGAGTACTTATATCCATTTATCCTTGATATAAAAAATAAAGAAAAGAAAAGAAAGAAAGAAAGGAAAAGAAAGAAAGAAAGAAAAGAAAGAAAAGAAAGAAATCTGTCTCTTCTCTTTTATCAAAATGTTATGATTTTGAATGACCTTATTTTGTAATAGATGGTGGTGGATTGATGTTTTCCAGTCGTTTACCTCATTATATTATCATGTTTGGTCTTTTTTGCGCTTTTTTAAAAAGATCAAAAATCATCATTTCATTCATACTTTATTTTTGTTTCTGAATGCGTGCCTTCTAAAAAAAGAAAAATTCCCTTTAGTAATGTATTTCTTATTTTCATGTCTGTCGTTTGCTACCTGGTATGGTTTTTGCTCTTGGTATTTGGATCTTAGTATCGTTTTTGTTTAGTTAGTTTTTTTTATCTTGATGTAACCCTCATAAAGGGCAGGGACTGGATGTAAAAAAAAAAGCACACAAGTGCTTATTCATTATCATCGAATAAAAGAACTTGCCTTGCCTTGCCTTGCCTTGCCTTGCCTTGCCTTGCCTTGCCTTGCCTTGCCTTCCCTTTCTCTCTCTCTCTCTCTCCCCGCTCTCCTCTCTCTCTCTCTCTCTCTCTCTCCCCCCTTTTCTCTCTCTCCTCTCTCTCTCTCTCTCCTCTCTCCCCTCTCCTCCTTCTTCTCTCTTCTCTCTCCCCAAACTTTCACCTATACTATAATAAACATGTTTTAGTAGTAACGTTTGGTTCTTTTGTTGATTTTTTGTGTTTTTTTGTTGGTTTGTGTTTGTTTTGTTGTTGTTGTTGTTGTTTTAGGGGGGGTGTTGGGGGGGGGGCGGGGGGGGGGGGGGGGGGGGGGTTTTGGGGGGGGTGTTGGTGGGTGTCTTCTTTTTTCGGTTGTTTTGGGGGTTTGTTATTTATTTGGGGCGAGGTGTTTGTTTTTGTGTTTTGTTTTCTTTTCTTTTCTTTTCTTTTCTTTTTTGGTTTTTCCCTTACATATATGTTACGCCTTTTTGGACTTTTAAAATTCGTTTTCTTTAACACATTTGAAAAAGTTATGGTTGGGTATTTCATGGGGCATTACGTCTCAATGTTGTTGACTTTTGTAATGTTTGTTTGTTGTTTTTCAGTTTTCTTTGTTAGGTTTTTTTAAAAAAAATTTATATTACTGTTTTACAGTAAGAAAGAATGATAAAAAAAATATTTTGATATATATATTTTTTTTTGTTTTGGGTTGCTCTCTTTTCTGCTGTCTCCTCTCAAATTTAAGACTTTGAATCCTGTTGGAATTGCAACCTATGACAAACACTTTCTTGGGACCAAGGTTTGCAAATTCGAGAGTTTTTTGGGCCGAATTAAGTCTAGTGACACTTGCGGGTCAATACAAAATGGAAAAAAAGCAACTGCTATTATAATCACTTGTTATTAGGTTTTGAAACACACACCACACACACACACACACACACACACACACACACACACACACACACACACACACACCACACACAAAACACAACACACACACACACACACACACCAAAACGCAATCTCCCTCTCCTCCACCCTTCCCCCATAATATTTTATTTTCATCCAAAATCTCCTCTACGGCCCACAGTCCCCCTCTTCTCTCCTTTAGCTTCCATTTTCTCCCTCATAGCTTTGCCCTGTCTCCCCATATCCCATACTCTTACTTACCTCTCACCTCCCTCTACTTTACTCTACTCACCACACAACTTTTTAACTCTTACTCTACTCTACCACCCTCCCCATAGCATCTCTTTACTTTCCCTCTATTCTCCCATAGTTCTTTACCTTATTTTCCCAAAATCTTCCTCCCCCCTTACTCCCTCGATTCCCCTATTATTATAATCACCTAATCTCCCTAATTTTCTACCTCACTTTAATTCCCCACCCCACTGCCCCTAGCTACCCCCTAGTTTTCCCTATTTACTTTACTCTTCTTCCCCCCTAGCCTCCCTCTACTTTTCCTCTTCAAATTTCCCTCTACTTCTCCCCATAGTCTTCCTTTAAATTTTTCGTCTCCAACGTGTCCCCCCTAGTCCCCCCAATACTTTACCTTTGACTCTCCCCGGGGTTTTTCCTTACTCTTTACAAAATCTTCTTTTCCCCTTTTTCCTTCCCCCTTTTTATCTGCTTAGTTTCCCCCCTTTTATTCTCCTCCCAACTCTTTTTTTTTCCCCTTTCCCTCTTTTAAACCTTTAAACCCATCCTTAGTCTTGCGAAAACCCTGGAGGCCCCCAAAGAAATTTTTTGCCAAACCCGCCTCCTCCCCTCCCCCGGGGCCTCTGGGTTTTTTTTACCAAAATTTTTCCCCTTTTTTCTGATGTTGCTTCCCCAGCTTTTCTCTGTTTTCCCCCCTTCCCTTTTTTGTACTGCCCCGGGAGGACAACTTGGCCAGTCCAGAAGTTTGTATGACATGGGGCCCCTACCCCTTTAAGGGGGGCATTTAAAAAAAAAAATAATAAAGACAGGGGCTCTTCATAATTTGGGCCTGGGTGGCGTGAGATCCCCCCATGAGAATTTCCAAGGAGTTTGCGAAAGCAACTCCTTTTCCATTGCCTGTTATTTTTTCCCTTTTTCCAAAAGGGCTGCTGTTATTTGGGCCATGTTTTTCAAGCGTAAAAAAAAATTTAACAAAAAAAAAAAAGGGGAAACCCTCATTCCCCGATCCCTTTAAGCTGAAGGGAAAGTTCCCTTTTTTTTGGCCCCCGGACCTTTTTAAATTTGGGGCATCGCAGCTGTGGGGCTGGGCTAAACCGGAGAGAATTTCAGGATTTGATTTCCTTTAAAACTGATACTAAAAAAACTTTTCCCATATATTTTTTAAGCTATGGACAATTTTTTTTTTTTTTTGATTTTTCTGGGCAACTATAAATTTATGTCAGTGGGTGAAGCCATTTGGGATTATTTTCATCAGCTTTGGGGGGTTTTGTGCCCCCTGATCTCATGCCATAAAATTTTGCCCGATTTCGGGAAAACATAAGTTTGTAATTGTCCAGCCCCCCATTCGACTGTTCCCTCATATTTTCAAGTGCGTCAGCCATTATTCCTCCAAGAAGACTTTTAAGAGGTGGGGAGAGCAACACCCTTTTGGCAACTCCAATTGTGGATTGGAAACCAATCTCATTTTGCGTCAAGTAACTCCCGGGTTACCTTTTACAGGGGCACCATGGTTTGATCGGGTTGGCTTTGATATCAACAGTTTAATCTCCCCCTACCATTTTATATTTTATACTTCGTCTTTGAGGATTAAATATGGTGGTGCTGCCGCGCAATCTTTGAAAAAAAACCTTTATTGCGTTCCAGTTAACCGTTATTTAAAGGATAATGGAATTAACGTATGTCTTTAAAA
This sequence comes from Stramonita haemastoma, assembly GCA_030674155.1. Taxonomy (NCBI): domain Eukaryota; kingdom Metazoa; phylum Mollusca; class Gastropoda; order Neogastropoda; family Muricidae; genus Stramonita; species Stramonita haemastoma. The sequence goes on from JASPKP010003747.1 coordinate 9,521, forward strand.
ATATTGGGGATCATTAATCACCCCATTTAGTTATATGTTTGTTTTTTTTTACCCTTTACTCTTTTTTTCCCCGAGGCTGGAATAAAAAAAAATTCTTGACTTATTTTCTTACCCCTCAGAAAATATATTTTTTTAATTGTTATCTGTCTTTTTTTTTCTTCTTTTTACTACTCATTCTTCCTCTGTTTCTGTTCTTCTTCTTTGTATTTTTCTTCTTCTTTGTTTTTTTTTTCCACTTTCTAATCATCAACGCCCCTAGACCTATGAGGGGGGACATCAGGGGGGTAAAAGCTCTGCCCCCGGGGCTCCCGGGGTGGGGAAAGGGGTGGGGTAATCCTGGCAAAAACCTAGAGGGCTGAATTCAGCGGTATCGGGCCCGTAGGTGCCCTCTACAAACCATGATACCATGAAAAAAACAAAAAAATCCCTGAAGACAGACAACCTCATCTGAAGGTCTTTTAGAAGGTTACTTTTTGTTAGTGTAATCAAGATTGATTCATTACAGAATGCCCCACACATGACACACACACACTTAAAAAACACACACACCCCACACATACACACGCCCCACCACACACACACCCCACACACAACCACCACAAAACAAAACCACACACACACACACAACACACACACACAACACACACACGAGTATCAAGTGAATAAAAAAACTTTATTTTGCTTTTTTTTTTTGGTTTTCTTCTGAATGGCCCCAAAAATTGGGTGTACCCAAAAACTGTTCAGAAAAAGATTTCACAATTTTATTAAACACTTCAAACAAAAGAACCCCCCAAAACAAAAAAAGACAAATTTGAAAATATTACCATGCACCCCGTTTTTTATTTTTTTTAAGTCGTACTCCAAAATCAAATAGATCTAATTTTTTACGATTAACCCCACATCTTTCCTTCACGGGAACAAGATTTTGAGCAACCTTTTTTTTTTTCCACTTTTTTTCTTCACCCCCTTATGGCTTCCACTTCGACTACTGCTTTCTCAAGCCAAACACTGTGGAAGATGATAGAGGCTTTCTTTTCCTGGGTTATAGTTTTGGTGCTAGAGAAAAGGAGAAGAAAAAAAGAACAAAGAGAAGAGAGAGAGAAGAAAATTATGTTTGTTTTTTTTTTTGACCACTGAAGAAGAATACTAATAGAGAAAGACTGAAAAATGTCATTGTTTTGTCAAGCATTACTTGCCTGCATCCATGTAATTAAAAAGAAAATTAACGTCTAGCTTTTCTTAGCTCAAAAACCCCCCCCCCCCCCCCCCCCCCCCCCCCCCCCCCCCAAAACCACACACCCCCCACAAACACCACGCAAACAACACACTTCTTTTTTTTTTTTCTTTCTACTTTATTTTTTTTGGTATTTTCCCCCCTCTCTTCTTTTTTTTCTTTCTTTCTTTCGATTTGTTATTTATTTTTTTCTGTTCTCTTTTTTATCTTATTTCCTTCCTTTTTTAAAATAAAAAAAACTTTTCATGGCGCCGTGCGTTTCCTTTTCCTTTTAGCATACAGATCTGTAAAACATTTTTTCAAAGGAAAAAGCTAGGAGTTCTGGATGGGATTTAAAAAATAATATATATTTATAATAATTATTATATTATATATATTAATATATATATATTAATATATATATATATATAATCGAAAAGGGGGCCCCCCCCCTTATATAATATATTATATATATTTATATTATATATATATTATAGAAGATAGTGAAAAGATAGAAGAAGAAAATATAGATATATATTATGATTATTATATAATAATATATAATTATATATAATATTATATATATAAAATAAATATATTATAAAATATATATAAATAACGAAAAGGCCCCCCCCCCCCTTTTCCCTTTTTGGGTTTTCCCCCCGCAGTTTTTTCAATGGACATTTCAACTTCATTCATTTTTTCAGTCCTTAGTATAGGTCCAGTGATTGCGGCCATGTTGGTTTTTGTCGGCAGTGGTTTCCGACAGAGTTACTTCCCCGCCTTTTTCAGGGGACCGAAACAGTGCTGAACTGCATCTTTATATAAACAGTGAAAATGAAATTTTATGTTTAAAGGAAACAAAATCTGTAACACTAACGAAATAATGACAGCAATATGATACAAATGTCAGTAGTTATAACAACAATTATACTAATAAATTTTTTTAAGGCAGAATAATAAAGATGAAAGAGTTATGGAGATGATGATGATAAGATGATGGGTGATAAGATAAAAATAAAAAAATAAAAAAATAATAATAATAAAAATAAAAATAATAATAATAATAAAAACGACATTTAGTATTTTTCAAGCACTTTCTTTTCTTTGATTGGGTGAAGCCAAGTGTCTTGACAAGAAAAAAATTTTTTTTTAAACAAAGAAAACCCGATAATTAAATTTTAAGCCAAAGATAACTAAATGAATATATATAATATATATAAATTTATTTATAATATATAAAAAGAAGAGAGGAGGAAAAAGAGAGGAGAGAGAGAGAGAGAAGAGAAGGGGAAAAGAGAGAGAGAAGAAATCGGTCGCTCATATTGTTTTTATTTTCCCCGTATTTCATTTTGTTATATTTAACCCCATTGCTTGTTTTTCCCCTCTGTTTCAGAGTGGAATTTTTTTACCCTACGAATTCTCCGGGACAATTTTTTGTCTTTTTGCTGTGGGTTCTGTACGTGCGCTGAAAAACTTAGCCCCCAGACCACCAATTTAATGAAATAGGGGAAAAGTTTTGCACATAAACGGGGATTGAACCCCCAGTTCTTGCTTTTTTTGGGAGGCAAGGGGGGTGACCTCTAGACACTGACCCGAAGGACTTACGGGGCAGGGGGGTACCCCTAAAATATTATCAAGTTTTGGGAACAAAAAATTTTTGCCTGGACACCTTTGCGGGGATTTAACTTAGGGGAGTCAAGGGCAAGTTAGGAAACAAAAGACAACGAACATTCAGCCCAGCGGTTTGACCGTTCGCTTCAGTCCCCGGCCAAAAGTCAGGTTCGAATCTCGGGGGGTGCCTTGGAAATTAAAAGGAAGGTGATTTCTAGATCTCCCAGGTCAAATTTAAGTGCGACCGCCAGTGGGGTTAATCTCTTTCGGTATATATACACACAGAGGAAAGAATATGCAGAAAAAAGGGAAAGGGAAAAAGGGGTCCCATAACTTAGGCGGGGCGTAGAGGAGGGGCTCAAACATCACTCTCAGGGGCCAGCATATTGAGGGCGGGCCCATCCCTCCCCTCGCGCTTTACCTTTCCTCACCCTGAAGAGGGCAGGTACCCAAATTTACAGCTGGGTGAACGGGGGGACTGTACAAAAGCCAAGGCGCGCAAACGGCCCCCATCCAACTGTAGCCACACTAAAACGGGGCTTAACTTGACTGGGGGAAAGCGGCGCTCTGCCCACTGAGCCTACCCCCCCCCCTGTTAAAAAATTACTTAATTCGTGGGGGTTTTCAGGGGTTACGGCACAGAACATACCCAGCTACATCCCCGAAGTCTGAATGCGGCTTTTTCCTGGTGGGGAAAAAAGGGTCGCATACGCAAAATATCACCTTTGGTGAAACTCTGACTCCAACCAGGAATGAATAAAACAAGGAAACGAACCAGATGGGAATTCAGGGGTCTGGCCCCTAGACAAGCAGACGCCAAAATTCCTCAAAGAAAAAAAAAGGAAAGGTGTTTTCCCATAACCTATGTGGGCGTAGAGGGGCAAGGCGTCAGAGACCTCATCTTCCCAGGAGGCCCGCATATTAGGGTCCCCCTTTTCCTCTCCCTCGCGCTTCACCTTTCCCCCACTCTAAAGAGGGCAGGGGCCCCTTTTCACCTGGGTAACTGGGGGGGCTGAACCCGAAGCCAAGGGCGCACCACTTTGGTAACCACGCTCGATGCTGCTTAACCTTAGCTTGGGGAAAGCGAAATTTTCTCTACCACTGAGCTACCCCGTCCCCTTTACCAACTTGTTCCTATCGTGTTTTTCGAAAGGTTTAGCTCCGGGCCTTCAGGCCCTTTTTCTTTGTTCCCCCGCAACAAAAACAATGAAACATTGAGTAAGGGAGAGGGGGTGGGGGGTGGGGGAAGAGAGAGAGAGGGAGAGAGAGAGGGAATGGAGGAGAGAGAGAGGAGGAGAGAGGGGGAGGGAGAGTGTGGTGTTTTTTGTGTGGTGTGGGGGTGTGTGTGGTTTTTGTGGTTTGAAAATACGTGTGGGGGTTCTGGGATGGTTGTGGTGTGTGTGTGTGTTGTGTGTGTTGTTGTGTGCTGCCGGCGCCTGTGTGTGGGGGGTTGTGTGTTGTGGTGTGTTGTGTGTTTGGTGGTGTTGGTTACGGTGTGTGTTTTTGTGCAGTGGCGGGGGCCCCGGGGGCGCACCGTTTAAAAAAAGGGGGTGTGTGGTTGTTGTTTTTGTGGCGAGAAAGCCATGCCTTCCTTTGGAGAGCGAGACGAAAGACAGAGCAAAGACAACGGACGACACACACCACAGCACACAGCAGATGGACAGACATGTGGTCCTTAGCATGGTAGACAGGACACAGAAGAAGAGTTAGACACAATCCCCAGTCATTATAATCAAAAAAAACACTAAGAAATTTTTCCGCCGTTTGGCTGATCGATAAAGCCATCGAAACCTTTCATTTAAAACCCTTCGAAAAACTGTTTACTGATTGCGACTGAAGAAAAAGACTGACTGACTGACCTGAAAATCCCTTTGCCCGATTGGTTGGTTTTTGGCATTTGGGGGTTTTTAAACCCCTCGTTTAAATTAATTTTGGGAGCTTTTTTGGGGGGGAATTTAAAATTTATTGAAAATTTATTGTTTTATTACATTTCATTCATTCATTTAATCATTTTATTTCAATTTACCTCATGGGTTGATGAAACCGACTGCCATCACCACCAACAACATCATCCCTTTGATGTCGAAAGGGTCAACCCCAATTTTTCCCCCCGAACACCCACCACTACAAAACCCCCGATCATCAACCCAGTTCTCTAGCAAAGCCACCAAACCAAATTTTAAAAACCCCCCCAAAACCCCCCACCCCCCTTTTACATCGCCCTCAAAATACGCATCGCAATTTTTCTTTAAAAAAAACCCCGCCGGGGGCCCTGTGTGCTTTTTCGATTTTGCTAGAATTATTTATTTTTCAAAAGGATTTGGGTTTTTTTTGTGAGGTCCAGTGCAAAAACCCCTTTGATTTGTTTTACAAGATAAACCCCGAATAAAATTTCCCTGGAATTTTTAATTATTTTTTATTATTATTATTATTATTATTAAATTTTTATTATTATTATTTTATTATTTAAATTAAATTTTTATTTATTAAAATTAAATTGGATTATTATTATTAAAATTATTATTAAAAATCCCCTTTTTTTTTTATCGTGAAATTTTCCCTCATCCAAATACCACCCCCCCATCACCTTTTGCCTCTTTCACTATATCTTCTTTTCCTCCCAACATTATCATCACCACCACCCTAAACACATCACCACCACCTTTAAACATTTTGGGCCCCTAGGTCCTCACCACCATTGTTTTTGTCATCATTTTCCCCAAATCTTTTTCCCCCACAACATTATCCCCCCACCCCCCTCATTTATTTACCCCCCATCAGGGAAACCCCTAATAACCACCCCAAACCATCCCTCAATCATCCCAACATCATCAAACATCATCCCTCATTGCATCAACATCATCATCATCATCAAACATCAAACAACCACCAAAGAAACCCTCGTCAAACGTTATCCCCCCCTCCAACCCCTTTTCCCCCCTCCTCAAAATTTTCCCCTCCCCCCCCCACCAAACCCCCCCCAAACCCCCAAACCCCTAAACCCACCCCCCCCAAAACCAAAAAACCAAAACCCCCCCCCCAAGAACCCACCCCCCCCCCCCCACCCCCCCCCCCCCGAAAACCCCCACCCCCAACCAAAAAAAAAAAAACCACCAAAAACCCCCCCCCCCCCAAAGGCCCCCCCACCACCCCCTACCATCCCCCCCAAACCCCCCCCCAAACCCCCAAACCCCCCCCCCCCCCCCTAAAAAACCCCCCCCACCCCCCCCCCCCCCCAAAAACCCCCCTACCCCCAAAAACCCCCCCCCAAAACCCCCCCCAACCCCCCCAAAAAACACGAACAACTTTAAAGAACAACTTTTCCATCAGTTTCCCCCGGAAGGCAGCGGTGAGGGCCCTTTAAGGTCAGGGACCAAATTCGCCGGGGGCGGGAAAAGGGAGGGACACTTGAGTTCCATTCGGCCATGGGGGGACTGGGGGGCCCTTCCCTTTTCCACATGGGCCCGGGGAGGTCCCGCCCCTGCGTTTCCCCAGGGGCCCTGCCCCGGCCGGGTCCGTACCCGGGGAACCCTGTCCCACCCCCCCCCCCTGGTTGTTTTAGCACAAACAATTTTTGGGGTTTTAGTTGTTTTTGATTTTTATGTTTAGGTTTTTGGTTTTGTTGAGGTTTTTTGGTTTAGGTTAGGGGTTTTGGGTTTTGGTTTTTTTTTTTGTTTTTGTTTTGTTAGTTTTTGTTTAGGTTTTAGGTTTAGTTAGGTTTAAATTTAGGTTTTGTGTATTTTAAATGAGTGTAGTGTATGTCGGTCGTGGGAGTTAAATGTAAAGGTAGTGTAGTGTAGTGTTTGTGTATGTAGTGTAGTGTAGGTTTTAAATGTAGTGTAGGTAGTGAAATGTAGTGTATGTAGTGAAATGTAAATGGGAGTTTTTAGTTTTTAGTTTAATTGAGGGATTTATTTTATTTAAATTTAAAATTTTTGTTTTTTGCCCCGTGGTTGTGGTCATTTTTTCCCAAAATTTAAAAAATTTTTTCCCCCTAGGAAAATTGAGTAAAAAAAAAAAATTTTGGGTTTTTTGTTTCGGCGTGTGTTGTGTTTTGTGTGTGTGGGGTGTGTGTGGGTAGTTTTGTGTGTGGTGTGTGTGTGTGTGTGTGTGTTGGGGGTGTGTGTGCGCGGGGGGGGCCCCTGCGTTGTGCGGGGTTTTGTGTGTGATTTCTTTTGGGGTTCATGCCTGTTGCGTGCGTGTATTTTTGAGGGGTATGTACTGCCTAGTTTTGCTTGTGTGCATGCGCGTTAAGCTAACGCTTCGGGCAAGCATGCTAAAAAGCATGCACGCATGTGTGGGATGTCGTGAGTTGGGGTTTCAAGCATGCTGTGTGGGATGTGTGCATGGGATGGTGCATGCTTGTTAGTGCTTGGGTGCATTTTTTGGGGTGTTAATCGGGGTTTTGGGACATGCTTTTCAAAAGCGCTGAGCGGGGGCGGCATGCAAAGTCCTTACCAAGGGTGCCTTTTTTTTTTTGGGTGAACTTCTTGGGGGGCGGTCCGGCCCCCTTTTTTCCCAGGGTTTTTCCTGACCCAAACCCTTTCCCAGAGGGGGGGGCCCACCACCATGATTGACACCCAAAAGGCACCAAACGATCCACGGGGGTTTATCTGAAGAAAGGAGAAAGAAGAAAGATTTGATTGATTTTTTATTTTTTTCGATTTCTTTTTTTATACCGAGGATAAATGGAATAAGCCACTTGTGCTTTTTTTTTCCCCATCCAGTCCCCGTTTGTATTCAGATTTGTAAATGACATCTGTTCCCCCCGGGGAAAACAATGGCCTTAACTCTTAAAGAAAAGTTAAGAACAGGTTTAACGGGGGCGCAAGGTTTTTCTTTCGTGCGTTTTGCACCCGGGGCCCCCCGGTTTTAAAGTTCTCAACCGAAGGAACTCAGAAAAAAGAGAGAGAGAGAGGGGAGAGAAAGGGAGGGAAAAAGGAGAGAGAAGAGAGAGAAAGGGGAGAGAGAGAAAAGAAAAGAGAAGGGGAAAAAGGAGAGAGAGAGAGAGAGAGAGTTTAGATTCAGACTTTTTACTTTTTCCCCTACCCCTTGGGGCCCTTAAAGGGCCCCAAAACAAAAGAAAGTGGGCAAAAGGGAAAGACACATTTAAAAAAAGTTTGTAAACAATAAAAGACTAAAACCCTCATTTTCTGAAAAAAAGGAAAAATGTCCCAAAAGTTTTTGAAAACAAGATTTTTTTAATCACCATTCCATTATATTTCCAAAAGTGAAAAAAGTTTTACATGATATTCCCTAGTTAACCCGTGTTTTTTCATATATAATATATAAAAATATAAATATATATATATAATATTAATTATAAATAAAATATAATATATAATATATAAAGTATGTTTTTCCAAACAAAAAACGAGGAGAGAGAGAGGGGGGAGAGAGAGAAGAGAGGGGGGAAAAAGGGGAGAGAGAAAAGAAGAGAGAGAAGAGAGAAGAGAAGAGAGATAGGAGAGAGGAGGAGATATTTTTCCTTTTGGAGGGGCGGTAAATAAAAAGGTTTAGATTTTTGAGAAAAAGCACAAAGAAGGAAAAAAAGAAACCCACTGCAGTAAAGCAACTTTGGTTTTTTAAAGACCACATCTCTAAGAAACCCAACATGAATTTTCAAAAGACTAAAAGGCATTCCCTTTCCAAAAAGCCCGAAGAAAAATTTTTTGGGGCCCTTTTAAATTGGGAAAACTGACTTGAGGGTTTCAAAAAAAAAATCTTGTTGACAATTTTTGGGAAAATTTTTTAAAAATGGTAGTAAACATTTTGGGGGCCCAAACGAAAAATCATTCCCAATTTTTTAGCAAAACCCCCAAATTTTATTACATAAAACGTCTTTTTCCCTTTTAGGGCGGAACCAAAAATGACTTTACCTTTTTTGTTTTTAATTAACAACTGGAAATTTAAAGGGGGGTAAAAACAGGCAAAAATTCTGACTTTTCAGGAAATTTACTTAATTTACATTTTTTTGGGAAAAAAAGCAAAATGAAAAAAAAATCGGCTTTTTTTCTCCTGGGGTTTTAATTTTTGGTTTAAAAGTTTTGGCAAGGGGCCAACGCCATTGCATTCTATTTCCCCACTTTAATTTCCTTCCAAAAAAAATTAGTTTTCTTCTTTAAAATTTCCCTAATGAATTTGTTTAGGGGGGGAAACAAACCCTCGAGGGCCTCATTTTTTAAAGGCCCCTTTTAAACGGGGCCCCCCTAATAAATTTTTTCCCTTCCCCTTCAATCCCCCGGCAAGGGGCCCCTTTTATTTCATTTTAAAAAGGGGGGCTGGAAAGGGGAAATAATCTTGGACATCCCCTAAAATTTTACCTGTTTTAGAAAGGAAAAAAAGGGCCCGTACAAACCCAAGGCAAACCCCCTTTTTAAGGGGCAGCACAACTGCCCCACCCCTTTTCCCTTAAACCCCCCACCAAAAAAAAAGAAAAAAAAAGAATTTTTCTTCCCCCCAAAAAAAACCCCACCAAAAAAATTGCCCAAAAAAAAAACATCGTTCGGTTTGGGGAAACAACGGGGGAAAGAAGAAAAAAAGCAAAAAGGCAAAAAGTCGGCCCGGAAAAAAGAAAAAAGGGGGCGGGGGGGGGGGGGTGGTAAAAAAGGGGGAAAGGAAAAAACCGCAAAAAAAAAGGGGAAAAAAAGGGGGAAAAAAAGGAAAAATAAAAAAGGGAAAAATCGGGAAAAAAAGTGGGGGAAAAAAGAAAAAAAGAATAAAAAGTGAAACCAAAAAAGGGGAAAAAGGAAAAAAAG